>JANTQH010000180.1:0-58562 GCA_032988465.1 Onygenales sp. PD_10
TTACTTGTATTTGTCCTTGTTGAGTGAGTTGAAGGTCAGTAATATACTGAGCAGATTTATTTAGTACTGTAATAGGCTGAAAAGATGTCACATACAGTAATTGGTTGATTGGGATGAGCAAACAGTTCAAAAAAAATTTCTTTGTTGTATGTTGGTTACAGTCTTCAAGTGCTATGGAGTAAGGGGTATCATTGATGAAGCTAAGAGTAATGGCTGCAGATGCCTGGAGGTATAGGCTGATGTGATTGCAATTTCCTGGGTTAATAGCATCTATTTGCTCTCATGCAAATGTCCTGTCATGCTACAGCATATATGTCTTGATAATCCAAAGATGCTCTGTAGGAGAAGTGGGATATCCAACAAATTTGAATCCTCCATTAAAGGTGGGTTGAAGATATGAGCTGCATGATTAAGGCTGGAAAAATTACTGGAGAATTTGACCAGTCATGCTATCTATAACTATTGCCTGAAATTATTTGTGATTTTTATATGTAGGTGTGTGAAAAGTGTCCATATATATAACTTATTTGCTCCCTTGGGGTAGAATACACTCCATTGAAGTTTGGACATGGATGAAGAACTTAACTGTGTTTTTAGTAGCTGGTTCCATGTAGATAGGGCTGCTATATTTGAGATTGTAGGCTCCAAGAGATGGAGGTTCAAATTGAGCAATATAAAGCTTGTTTTTTCCAATCAGGTATGAGACCTCATTTGATGAATATAACCACAATTCTCAGCTGGTGTTTAGACAAATGATAACAGTCCTAAAAAAATGAAGTAAAAGGGGGCAGGCATTGAGTATTAATGAGCTATTTGCAGGTATATCAAAGGATATTAATAGAGTAAAGAGTACTGGATGTACATGGGATTAATACCATGAAACTGCAGACAAAGAGTGCTAGTATCATTAAGAAGCAATGTGATGTTGAGGGAATCACAGTGGAATATACTCAAAAGTAGATGGTAAATCAACATTTCATGGTATGAACCAACTATATCATGATTTTAGATTTGCCAAAAAATAAACCTATTGTCAAACCACACAATGTAGTTGCCTGCTGTGATTGGAAGCTATGTATATACATACTTTTCCATTAGAATAGCTTTGCCTTGTGAGAAGCAGTAGAATGTCATGGTTAAAGAGGGGTTTTTTTTAGTTAAAAGAAATAAACAAAAGATGCCAGTTGATAACATACCTAGTGCTGTATATTGCTCAACTTGGAACTGTAGTTGAAGAGACAGAAACTGGGCTCTAAACTGTGGCCAGTGATAAACCCAGCTCTGATTGCTGATCCATGATTTTATGTAGTCATTCCATGTCCTACTAATGAGCCTGAAGTGGCAGACTGTACTGAGCAACAGATTGTTTAGAATAAAAGAGAGACAGGCC
Organism: Onygenales sp. PD_10; assembly: GCA_032988465.1. NCBI lineage: Eukaryota > Fungi > Ascomycota > Eurotiomycetes > Onygenales > Onygenales sp. PD_10. Next base: position 1,391 of record JANTQH010000180.1, read on the forward strand.
ACACTGAGAGATTTAAAGAGGTCAAGAGATCTGATGGGTGATCAGAATGGATCCACTTGGATTTTGCTCATCTCAGAGATTTTCATGCATTGATTTCTTAATAGGGCCAGATAGGGAAAGAGGGGGAAAAAGGAGAGGAAGGGCAGGAATAATTGCATTGAAACTCATGATTAGCACTTAGTTTCTTATATATATTATTTTTCCTTGTGAATGTTGTCAGAGAGGCCTAGGAAGTTGACCTGCATGCTTGTTAAATGTTGATGGAAGGAGAAAAGGACAGAGAGATAGAAAAGGAGAAGCTAGGATGTAGATAGAAATATAGGTGCAATTCCCTATCCTACCTCCTATAGGAAGCATGGAAAATGGACATGATGGCTGGATATGTAGTTTTTTCCTGGTAATAGGACTAAATTTGTATTAGTAATGCTATTATAAAGCTGGGCAAAACCTAGTAGGCAAGGGTAGTTAATAAATAATAAAGAAGGGGGTAAATAACTGGGTTGGGACAGAATGGTTTATTAGAAAAGTAAAGAGCATTGAATAATTAATACTAACCCTGAAGATATTATGTGGCAAAAAGGCCAGGTGATTGATCTGAATAGATCAGGCAAAGTTGAAGCATGGGAAAAGAACAAAAATTGAGACTAAATAGAGGGAAAAAAAAGGAATAAAAAAGAAGGACATAAAAAAGAGTGCAAAATCCACTGACTTAACATTGCAGGTAGCAAAAAGATATTAAAACAGAACAAGTAGTTGTTTTTGGGTTAGAGAGTTGAAGAATGTTGCATGGATTTATCCTTACTTGGAGAGATAAAATCTGATAACCTTCAGGGGGTTGATGTTCATTCCTGGAATTATTCCTGATTTGTGGAGAGTAAATGATTGATCACAGGGGACTGGGAAGTATTAATTGGTGAGCTTTTGAACTTTGAGAGTATACTTCTAGAGTAATACACTGCATACATTATCATAGAAAGAGGTGATACCAAAAGGGAGGAGTTCTTGGCTAAACATGGTAGGGCTAAAATCTGACTGTGAAAGAATAGTAGTTATTTGTTGTTTGATAAACATTCTGTCACTCTGTGGTATGAATGTCATGAGAAAACAGACACATAAGTTGAATTTAGGGTAAACATAGAATTCAAATCCTCCATTAAATGTTGATTGAGGAGAGGGCATTTTATTAAGATAATATTGAATTTGCTGGAGAATTTAACTGGTTTGGCTGTCAACAACAATTATCTGATAAGGGATATGATTAGTGAACATTATTGAGTAATTATTACTGTCACCATCATTGCCTTGAACATCTGATACTCTCATGTGGTAGAGAATATATTTCTTATCATTTAGAGTAATAAGCTCAAATGCATCTCCATTCAAGAACCAGTCCTGAATATTTCTAATAGCTTGTCTTTTGTAGAGGAGGCTTCCAGATCTAAGGTTGTATGCAACAAGCAGTTCTGAAGAGCTAAGTTGGCACATATAAAGCTTACTCTATCTAATAAGATAGGGAAACTCATATGTTGGATGTGACTACAATTCTCATGTGGTTTGAAGGGAGATAATGTGGATTCTAATGATAAATTATTAATGAGCTATTATTAAGTATAGAATATTAAGAAAATATATAGGGAAGATACCTAGGGGTGTCAGAGAAAAGTTGAACACAAATAATACCTACATCATTAAGATAGATGTTAGCCTTGCATGGAGAATCATCAAATGAAACAGTATATTCATGCTGACTTGAAAGTGATGGTTACATAAAGGTGGAACTATAATTAATAACCTACTAATATAAAATCCCTCCTTTAAACCATACAATATAATTCCCTGCTGTCTGCACTTCATCATTGGGAGAATATTCATGCAAAACAGTTGTGTTGCCTTGGGAGAAGTTGTGAAATGTATGTGCTACAAACCCAGGAGTTAGTAATAGTAGATGCAAACAAGGAGGGGAATAACATACCTAGGGATATATATTGCTTGACCCTGAGGTCTGGTTGAAGAGAGGACAGGTGAGTATGAAACTTGAGCCAGTGGTGAAGCCAGCCATGCTTTTGAATCCATGATGTGGTGTGGTCACTCCATGCATGGCTAATGCATTGAAGCTGGTAGATATCAATGGGTGACACCTGCTACATCACCAAGTTAAGACAGTCTCTATTAAGCTGATGAAATGGATCCATAGAGCTACTAAGCTTTTATTAGAGGGATTAATATTATTATGTTAGACTTGAATCTGCCATATTTTGAGGCCCAGGCAAGGGACTGTCAATAAACTGAGATAATGACATGAAATGTTATTTAAAAAAGGACCATCATGTGTAAAAATCAAGAAGTCACATAGAGATGTGTAAAAGGAAAAAAAGATGGCTAAAGAGGATGAAATTGTAAAAGTAGTGGTAAATATGAAGTCAGTTGGTGGGTTTTTTTAGGGTGAGAAGAGTCAAAAAATAAAACAGTAGCTGAGTCTCATTTAGAATAACACATTTCTTTATCTTAATGCATCACTTAATGGAAGGAAAATCCACATGAGTAAGGAATTAGTGTTCTAGGAATAGGGAAGAAGAGTAAAGAAGAAAACTTAAGAAAAATTAGGAGAAGAAAGGATAAAGATGAACACTAAGCAATTAGTGTATCAGTTTCTAAAGAGTAGGACTGTTGAAGACAGGGAGAGAGAAGGGGAGAAGAGTGAGATAAAAAGAGAGAGAGAAAGGAAGAAGAGTAAAATAAAAAGATAGAGAGAAGAGGAGAGAAGCTATTATTATAATTCATATAATTTCACAAAATAAAAAAGATAACTATTTTTTAAGAGAATGGTTCTAGAACTGACATGGAAAAGGATTCTGCAAAGGGACAAAAAGACAAAAAACTAACAAACTTTAAAATTGAAGGAACTAAATGTAGCCATTACTTGGGTCAGAAAGCTCTACCTGAATGCATTCTTATTCAGAGAGATAGATATTTTAAGAATAGAAATGCTAATTCTGCAGCTTCTTGATGGGCTGCTGCAAATCCAAAAGTAAATCTTTATCCATGCAAATCATATTTTTATTTGTGTCAGTCAGGGTGTAATTTGCAGCTCCATGAGGACTAAACTCTTTAATTGACATGATATATAGCTGATTGCCAGAGTTGGCAATACCAATGAAAAGTGATAGATGGATGAAAATGTCTCAATAGTCAATTCTATACTTTAGATTTATATAAATAACTTCTGTATGCTCCTTGGCAAATGTTCTATTACTTCATGGGAGGAATGTCCTGATTGAGTGAAAAGAGGGTCTACATGGCTGAGAGTGAGTATAGAACTGAAATCCTCCATTGAATGTGAGTTTATGATAGAGGACCCCTGGTATGTTATGTTCAGTCTGTTGAAGTATTTCCCCAGTGTGAGTGGTAAGAATGATTGTATGGAAAGCTATATCAGATGAATGATCAGTTAGAGATATGGGGTACATATAAATAATACATTCAGTACTGTTAGAGTGGATAATCTCTATTGCATTGATACAGTCATACAGGAATTTAGCATCCTCAGGTGTAGTTGATTTGGTATAGATGAGTTTGCAGGATTTGAGAGTATATGCACTGAGCATTGACAGGTTCTTTTTGCATGTATAAAGTAGATTCTTGCCAATCAGATATAGAATACTATCATTCTCTAAGGACTGCAACTGCTGTTCTCTGGTGTTAAGGGAGATGATATGGAAGCTAATAGTAAATAGTATATTAATTATTAATAGCTTTAGAACAATAGGAATCAATGATATAGTGAATCTATCTGGTCAGAAAACTGGGAAGGCTCAGACATATGATACCCTGAGTGTTGAGAAGGAGTTTGATGGACTGAAATGTATTGTAAAGAGGCATCTTGTAGGGCTGAGTAATTTTATTACTAGCATAAATTTACTAATATAAGGTTGCATTGTCCAATCAGACTATATATTTACCCCCTGTTTTGAGGGAGGGTGTGTTTGGGTATCTCTGAATTATAGTTGGCTTGCCACAGGAGAACTTGTAAAATGTGCAATCTATAAACCTAAGAGTTAGTAATAGCATATAAAAAAGAGCCAGGAAATAACATACCTAGAGATGTGTATAGGCTGGGTTTGAGTTCTGATTTGATTGATGTGAACTGAGCTATAAATAGCAGCCAATGATGCAAGTATTCATGCTCTTCAATCCATGAAGTAGCATACTTATTCCATGTGTTGTTAACAGCCTATAGAGTACAGACTTCATGGGGCAGGAGATATTGAAGTACCAACACCAGACAGTCAGTATTGAGATACTGAGCTGAATCAAGGTGGTGAGAGGGTAGATTTTAAAGAGGTGCTTCTTGAGATTTTAGATAGTCATTCATTGTTTGAGTTGTTGAGGAACTAGTGAGTAATATCAATGAAAGAGGAAGTTTTAAGGGCTCATCTATATAAATCAAATATGATCAGCATAATCCTGGGTTTGTTTTGATCTTTACATATATCCTAGATTACATCTAATTAATATTAGTGCATAGGGAAACACATCTGATGCCTGGGATGTTGCCAAATCCTGGCAATGAGGGAGGTCAGATTAGTGCCATAGAAACAATAAAAAGAAAGAATATGAGGTTTGAGTGGGAAAAAGGAATGAAAAGGATACAAGATACACCATATATAAGGCCAAGGAGGTGGAAATAGAAAGTAAAAAGCTTGAAAAGCAGCAAAAAAGGCATGGGATATAGTACTCACTGAGATGATTGCTTCAGAGTGTTTGGATAAGAGTAGATGAAGAGAATTAAAGACAGTAGAAGATGAAGATGCAAGTAGGTTGATAAGACTAGGTAACTAATGTATCTAAATAACACTGCAGTTTACTGGGGGGTGAGTTTGTTGAGCCTGTTGGCCAATATACCACATAATACATAGAGTGTAGAGAGATAAATGGAAAAAAACAGTTAAATAAGAAGAAAAAAATGCAAAAAATAAACACTAAGTAATTAGTGCATTATAGGTAGAGTTGGAGATTTAAGGAGTTCATGGAGATCCTTGAGTTCTTCTTCCTCAACTGTGGTATGATGGAGTTTGTGGTTTTAAGTATATAGATCTTTCATTAATTTGTGCATTGCTAGGAGCTGATTCTGGAGGCTACAGAGCTCTTCTTGAACCTTGAGGGAGGTTGATGGGGATGAGTTGGGAGAGTGAGACTAGAAGCTTAGTTCTTTGATTTTCAGTTTATAGTTCTCCTGCTTCAAGTCCATAATAAGACTCTTAAGATCTCAAATAGAGGCCTTCAGGGACATCTCTCCTTAAAGTGGTTTCTTCCCCTTGTCTTGTGATTCATCCCAACTATGTGGGAGCATTGAGAAATCAGGGGAGGTAGAGACCCCTACTTTAGGAGCTAGCCTGTTATTAAGAAGAGTTTCAAGTTTATGGGTGCAGAGCTTGAGTCTATCAGCCTTGCATTATATGGATATGAGCTCACAATCATGTCTTTTTGAGGCAAGGAATAGTATTGAGATTGAACTTGGATCCCTTGTGGTTTCACCTCTTCTTGAGGGTTTTGACAATGTTATGACCTTTGAAAGGGGATTGGAAGGAGTTTTCAATGAAATTCAGGACAGACAGACTATATTGTACAGCACCATGAAAGCTATTAGTTAGATAGGTCACATTCCCATCAACCTCCATTCTCTGGGTATTGATGTAGGGCAATGTCATACTCTCCCTTCCTCTCTCATTGATGCTGGTTAAGCAGTTTTAGGGGCAGCAGATTGTATTATCATCATAAACTGGATATTAGTGAAAAGTGGATGATAAGAATCTATAAATATTTTATTAGTATTTTAATCTTTAGGTCTTTATTCTTTTTTTTTTGTAAGTCCTGAGGATGATATAGCTGCATTGACAGTAGGTATTGAGCTGTAATAAAATAAGGATAGGAAGTCAGCTCAACCTGACATGTAACTCAATGTGCTGAAGATACTCTCCCTTGAGCAAAATACTAAAACAATATGTAATTTGATCTAAATAATGTGATATTTATGTATATTTACCACTGAAGAATTGTGAGGCCAAGATAAAGAACAGAAATGAAGAAGAAAGGGAAGAAGATAGAGAATACTTACTGTAATTAGATAGTATTATGTGGAGTCCCTAACTGAAGGCACATAAAAATAGATACTGAAGAAAGGTAATAAACAGGGATGTACTGTAGGAAGTCAGGACATCATAGGTGAAGGAAAAGAAATACACACATTAAAAAAGTCAAGGTAGATGTATAAAAGAAATGATATGAAAAGGGAGAATTAATAGTAAGATCAATGTGATGGGGTATAGAGGGTTGTATCCAACTACATGTCTATTCAATATTCTAAGAGTCTAAAAGAAAAAAAAAGAAAAATAGTAGTATGACTATAACTGAAGAATTACCTGACAACTGGGGTGGATCCACATGCTTACCCTTGCTTGGATTTAATGCTGGTGAGAGAATTGGAGGCTAAGAGAAGTGTATAGAGATTGATTTCTTTTCAGAAGATGATGGGTTCCTTTAATATAAAGAAATTAGTTGATGGGGAGGCCAAGTGCATTTAAAGCATCTTGGTGGCACTTAGAATGGCTCTCATTGTTGAGTTGGTAGGAGGAGGGTATTCTATCTCTAAAGCCAATCAGAAGTGGAGTAGACAGCTTGATGGAGAATTGTTTAATAGACTATTCTACTAGGTTAATTACATTTATTTACTGGTGTGTAAAAGTTTCATTGCTCTGTGGCAGAAATGTGATGCTAATTGCAAGGTTGAGGTTGAGAGTTTTAACAGAAGAGAAAAGAAAAAACTCTCCACTGGGTGTTAAATGAGAGATGAAGTTGTGTGAGAAATTAAAATTAAGATGCTAGAGAATGTTACTATTATTACTATTAATAACTATTACTCTGATATAGTATTAACTCTGATTATCTGTATTGTCACCATCAAGAAGAGAGGCAAGAAAGATCAGCCATTCAGTGCTGTCAGATAGGATGCACTTAATTGCATTAAGGGAGAATTCAGTAAGCTCTGGGAGATCCTGGGTGTAGAGATGCCAACTAGATTGAAAATCAAACATACTAAAAGAATAAGGTTTATTAGTATAGACATAAAGCTTACTGCAGCCAATCAAATATGAAATGCATTTAGAATTTTCTAATGAGAGCAATTGTTCCCTAGTCTCTATATTGATAATGATAGTACTATAAGAGAGTAATATTCATTAGCTATTTATAGAGATAATATAATTAAAAGACACTGAGATTAAATAAACCTTGGAGAGTAGTTCAGCTGTATTTGCACACACAAGATACTCATACCACTGATGAGGATTGATGTGGACTCTACTGAAATATTATTAGGAATATCCTTCTAATTATGCAGAGTGCAGCTATCATCATTGCCAATTTACCAATATACTGTATCATTGCAAAATCATACTGTATAATTGCCTGCCATGACCAGCCTGGGGGCCTATGTGTATTATCAATGCATAGTGGCCTTGCCTCAGTAGAAGATGTTAAAGGTTTTTACTGGAGAATATAAAGTCAGCTACATAACAAGTAATAAAATATTAGATAACATACTAAGGGTAATGTATTTCCTCATTCTTTGCTTGGGTTCAAGCAAGGTAAACTGGGTCTTGAACTGCAGCCAGTGGTAAAACAAGCCATTCTTGTGGATCCATGCTGTAATGCTTGCATTCAAGGAGCAATTAAAATATAAAAGGTTGTAGGCCTCCATAGGGGAGAGATACTTGAGGACCAAAAAGATGCACTCTAGGGGAAGATGAAGTAAGAGATCCCTGGGGTTTGCAGAGGAGCTTAGTTGACTGGGGTTCTGTGCTGTCTGGTTGTCAGCCATTTTTGCCCTGGGCAATGATATTGTAATGAAACATGAAAGATCAATGATTTCTGTATAAGTAATATCAGTCTTACTTCATATTTGTGTACTGTATGTGCTTGGGAATCAACAGGCCATGAAGCCAGCACTATGTAGCATAGGGGAGGGGTGGGTAACTGACTATTATAGCAAGTAGATTTAGTTGATGCCAGGAGAAAAAAGAGAAAAGGTCTTGAAATATATACAGCCATGAGCTGCCCAGCAACATGCCATTATCATTATTGTACATTTTTGTGGTGTGCTTTGTGGCTGCACTTCAATTGAATAATACTAGGGACTTGCTGTCAAGCAAGAACAATGTGCTTTGCTTATAGTTGTTTATTGAACTCAGAAATAGGTACTCAAATAAAGAAGAAAGAAAGGGATGATGGAGTAGTTAAAGATGAATACTAAGCAATTAGTGTATTGAGTTGAGAGTGCCAAAGAGAGGAGGTAGATGAAAAGATGGATAAGACCTAAAGAAATATAGAGGTAGAGAGAGTAAGATAACAGAGAGAGCAAGTCACTTAATAAACTGTGGTTAGTGGTAGATGCAGCTGTATGTCCATGAAGTAATATATGGATTTCAGGAGCTCATAATAAGCTTTACTTGGCAAACTTATATTAGGAGAAAGATGTAAGACTTGAGGGCTGTCATCTGCTGCACAGGAGTATCAGGCAAAGGGATGTATACTGTAAAGGCACTGGCAGGTTAGAATTACAGGCCATTTTTTTTTTTTTTTTTTTGGGAGGAGGTTCAACATCATCTACCATATTGACTACTTCATGCTTGGGAGCTTTGAGGCTCTGAATGTTAGTTTTCAGGCTGTTAGTATGTTGGGAATCTCACCCCTCAGGCACAAACTGAATGCTAAACATATGAAATTAATGTCCCATTAAATCCAATTAATTTATAGCTTATCAGCTAGCTTCTATAAACAGTGCAAATAAGTGTACAGTGTACACCTCAGTTCTAAGTTGATAAAAATGCTTCACCTAGGGCAGCATGTTCATTAATAGATGCTATAATATTATATAAGAACTAGGGGTAATTAAATCTGCCATCTGCAGCCAGTAAACACTATTATATAGGAGCATGGATGTAGGGGTGTTGTTTGTTATCACAACAGCTGTATCTATTGTGTCTGCCCAGGATGTCTTGGGTAGAATGCTGCTAATGAGGACTACTTGCACTCACTGGATAATTATATAAATATGGTATTAAGAGACATCATCTTGATGAGGAGAATGAGGTGTGATCAGTTCTCATTTGATGCTAGTCTCAGTGATGACATTTTGCATCTTCATGAATTAAAAAACACTGTCAATATCTATTGGTATGAATGCAGGAGATTCATAATCAAGATTCCTAGATCAGGTTTTTGCAGTCTTTTTGTTAGATTGGTTGGCTAACTACTTTATTGATTTCTCTATATCAATATTATCCATATCATCCTGGCTGGTGGAATGGAAATCATGCAAACAAGGGTTAATGAATGCATGCTGGAATTCCTCAAGGCCAAGAAGGAAAGAGTGGTGATAAATATCCCCTGAATCTTTCAAAAGCATTTAATGACACATAGTTGGATACTGAAACTGGCATTGGTAGGGTATATATTCATTGTTTTTAACAGGGAGAGCAAAAAGTTGTTTGATGATATCCATATATTTCTCCACAAAAGAGAGTGTGTAATTTTTTCCCAGGTCACTGCAGTGAGAATCTCATGATATACCTTGATTCATACAGTTCATCTGGACTGATCATAGTGACTTGCAGATGAGGGGGGGATTACTTGTTGTTGAGCTAGGTGTCTAGTCCTCTAATCATCTTGGTATTAGCCAAAGTACCAGGTAGCCATGCATTATAATTAGAGCTCTCAAGTCATCTTTAGTCACCATGATGGGCCTATTCAGTGCCTGAAGACAACAGGTCATAAGATGAGGTAGATCTGTGGATGCTCTCCACCTGTTCTATCTCATGCTACTGGTAGTAAATCAATCAAGTAGTTTGCATACAGAATGAACCAGTGGTATTATTTTCCTCCATGCAAGGTTGGGGTAGATAATGAGCTCTAATTCTCACCACTTAGCTTATAATAGAGTGCTATTAGTCAGCCTGGGGGTTGCCCTTGGACCCATTCACACTCTCTAATAATAAAAGGAATGTATGTAGTTCTCAATGAGGAATGAGATGGTCAATTTTGATGCACAGAGGCTAGTATTAGGAGCTTCAGAATGTTCTTATCAAGAATATAGGCCTGGCATCCATATGTGTGTAAGTGGCTGAGGTCAAGATTCATTGATTTTTATAGGTAGGAGGCTAAGGCCTGTAGTTATTGGAGTCTGCCACAACATTTAGTTGAGTGGGTAAATGGCCACTATATAGATCTGGGGTCAGAGGTCTTCAGAGAGGTTGGCAGCAACTCAGATTATGCTACCCAGGGTGGTGATCACCAAAAGACCCTGCTTCACCCAGGCTCATAGCTGTGTCCATTTTCAAGTGGCCCCCAGGCCAACCCAGGGATAGTTACATGTGTTGTGCTAGGCTGGTTGGGACATAGTTGTTGGCTATAAACTACCCTAGTTCTGAAGTAACTAGCTTAGTACCTAGAGAGATCACACATTAGATATTCTTGCCTCCAAGATCAATACAAGAGTCTTCAACCTTCTCATGGGCCACAATAGTTAGGTAGAGCCTGCAGTGCCAGGCAGTTAACTAGTTATATGAATAAAATCTATGTGGGGTAGGATTAGTAATAACATGCTAATACTCTCCTGGATAAGCACCAACATTTCAGGGGCAAGTGATTTATACATAGCATACCTCTTTCATGCCACAGTCAAGGATACTAGTAGGTAAAGCTGGTTAGAGGAATTTTTCTCCATTGAGTAAGCTGATTTGTAAAGTTAGGTGTGAAGTAAAGTAGCAGAACAACTACTTCTAATAGAAGAACTAATATAATTTATTCAAGTAACTTATTAATAGTAATTTATTTATTTCTTATTCTCTTACTTTTAATAAGGCTAACACTCTAACTGTAGCTCATAAATGTAAGGTGTATAGTCTCTGGTGATATCAACTGTATAATTAGTGTAAAGGCTGTGGTTTTATACATTTCTCATTCCTTAATCCTCTCTAAGGCTAACCCCCTAACCCCCTAACCAGAACTCCCATATATATATTTGTTTAATTTAAGCAGTATGATCTATATTGATACAGAATACATGTAATCTAGTTATCTAACCTGTAGTGGTAGATTCTATTAGTAGCAGCAGTAGATACCTTTCTGATTGCCTGGCTGTAACTAAAGCTGAACAAAATTATAAATAATAAATTATGGTGGAATTAAAAGGTAACTAGACTATACATATTCCCTCTCAATTGAAAAAGCACCTGGAGCTGGCCACAGGGAGTAAGATAGATATACTCCACTGAACTTGCCAGTGAGGTGAACTCTGCCTGCCTAAAAAGGGACTATAAGGATTCTGATTGATGTAGTAGCCAGGTTAAAGACAGAACTTCAAATGGGTTGGATGTAAGGTCCTTTGGTGTGTGATAATGATGAATCATTTCAAAGTATGATGTAGGTATAATCTTATCTGATGTTGAGGAAGTACTATTATCTGTATCATTAGGTAGTGCAGGGATGTGGGGTAATATGCCATACCCAAATGATGTCATAAGGGTGATAGGATGATGTGGGTTCTCTACCATATACAGAGCATTAGTTTGCTCTTTTGACCAAGTTCTATCATCCTGTGGCAAGAATGCTTCAACAATGTGGTATAAGAAGTAATTTTCAGAGGAGCCCTGAATCTCTATTGTTCCATTCAAGGCCAGGTGCATGCATGAAAATGAGGACCACTCCTAGGTGAATTTATGGAGAGTTGTCCTGGTTTTGACATTAATGACTGTTATTATCCAGGGGATATGAAAGTGTTCTTCATCACTATCTTCAGCAAGGTGAGGAAAGTTGTGGTATTTAAATAGATGGACAAGTTGTTCATCACCATTCAGGATGATGACCTCAAGTGCTTGGCTAACATGCAAGATAGAATGAGCCTCACTTCTGGTTGATGGGTTTTGCCAGTTGAGGATACCACTTTGGATGTTGTAGGTAGAAATTGTTGCTGGGTATATACTGGTGGTGTATATCTGGGTTTAATCAACAAGATATATTCTCTGTTCAAATGTGGATGGGAGCTGGGACCATTTGTGACTACCCAGGCTAGTAATGAAGCTAAAGTGCCTAATAGAAGATAATTTATTAGTAGTTTGAAATCATAAAAATATAAGGTGGTATAGAACCTACTGGTCTGGGTAAACTGATATATTTGCAGCTAGAATACTATTTATACTGAGAATGAGTGTCAGGCAGTAATCAAATTGGAAGTTGTGCCAGAATATTTCAGGTAATTCTTGCTGCTCTGGTTCAGCATCTGTTAAATTATAGTTATTACATTAGAATATTGTGATTCCAATGATCCAAGCTGAGTATTTGTCAGCTCTTATAAATTCATGGGTCTCTGGAAACTCCATTATATAAGTTGGGTTGCCTGAGGTGAAATTGCTTGTTATCTGTGCTATAAACCATGGAGTTAGTAATAATAGATAGGAGAGTGCAGGCAGATAACATACTAAGTGCAGTGTACTGAGCTGCCTTCTGTTCTAGCCCAAGAGATTTAAATCATTGCTGGAATATTGATCAGTGTAGCTCTCAGCTCTCACATTCAGTCCATGTAGTGATATAACCCTTCCAACTCTTGCTGACAAGCTTCATGCAACTAATATCAACTACTGTGAGCTTCTTGAGCACTTTATCCATCAACTCTGGGGGTAAAGATCAAAAGGGATCACTACATTTCATCAGCACTCTAGGTGGGCTTGAATGGTGTGTCTGACTAGTATTTACAGCCTCAGACAGGATAAGGTGTTTGATGGTAAGATTCACTATGACTTGGTTAAGTAAAAGTTGAGAAAAACAAGCTAAACATTCTAGAAAATAATAATTAGTTTAATGCTATGTGCCCCATTCAGATTCTACTACATGCATAAGATAATAGGGGCCCTGGGTGAATCTATACCAGATGTAAGAAATGTTCAGGAATTGACATGCACCACAAGGAAAAGGGTGAGGCACACAAATGATGCAGATTTGATGACTGTGAGGATTAATGTGATTCTATACTAACACCAGTATAATTAGCTATACATAAGGATAGAAAAGCTCACAAGGGAGATGGGGACTTGGCAAATAAAGCTAGATAATCTTGGGTATAACCAGTGTGATGGGGGATACTGACTGTAATGGTTTAAGGCAAGTTTTGAGGTGAAGAGCTGTTGGGGATAAGGAGTGGAACTTAAATATAATGATGTAAAGTAAGAAAAGAGTAAGATTGATTTACATAGTCTGCTTTTTTGACATACTTGATATAATAATACTGGAATTTATAATTATCTGTGAGTATGGTGGGAGTTTGCTGTGTTCAGAGACTTAAAGAAATTCAGGACTGAAAGAAATTTAGGACTGAAAGAAATTTAGGATAGCCCAGTCAGAGAGCTATAAACAAACAATAAACTGATAAAAGTAAAAAGGTGGGCAGATTATGAGAGAATGCACAGTAACTGAGATGTTATGCTAAAGCTGAAATTCAAGTGGATAGAGGAAAATATAGTATTAAGATATAGATCTAACAATCAAAAAGTCCTTTAGAACTTCTTCTTTTGAAATTTATGAATTCTTCTTGAGGGGGTACTCATACTTCCCAGACAATTGAGTTCATGCAGCTTAAATGATGGCTGATGGATAACAGACCTAAATGTAAATTTATCTACTGAAGGCTTTGGAAAAATAGAATTATATTAGCACTGATAGTTATTAAATATTCTAAAATACTAGCACACATGGAATTATCATATCATTTCAGGATGAGTCAGCAGATCAGCATCTGAGTGTTCAGGATTAGGTGTATCATCAGATTTCCTACTGATAGATTCTATGTTGACTGACTGATCAATTTGTTCTATATGATAGCTTCAAGATTAGCCAAGTAAAGATGATTGTAAAAGTAAAGAAGGGTAAATCTATAGCTGAGGGAGTTAGGAGCTATATGCAACCCTAGGAAAGATAGGGGATAATACAAATATAAATGTACTGCATGCTACCCACAAATCTTCAAATCTTTCTGTAAGGTCTTTAATTTCTATTCAAGCTACTGCTGCTGCACCTGGGACTCCTCTATCTCACCTGCAATCTGAGAGATGAGATCAGGTGGCATGATTGCTACATCACTGGGTGTGAAGATGATTCATACTCTGGACACCAACTTATACTTAATAATCTGGATAGTAATATTGTTGATGAAAGTCTTCATTGAAACTTATATCAAGAAATTAGAACCTCAAGTTGCAACTAAAAGGACTAAGGCAGCTTACCTTGTAGAATGCTTGCATACTATCAAGCAGCTCAGCACATACAAAGTCCTTCATGTTACTCTCATTTTGGGTTGAAAGTAATGCAGCAAGGGCAGATACATCACTTAAATCAATATTACTTTTGTACTTTGAGATTATGAAGTTTTCTATTTGCTTAGCTATTTTATCCTGTAGATTTACTTGCTTCATCTTCTGAAGAGTTTCTGTGTAGTAGTGATTATATGTTATTAGATGCTTTGTGCAATCAAGTAGAAGCTAATTAAGAGATTGATTAACTTGTATCATCTAGTTATTTATTTTCTGGCTGATCAAGAAGTTGAGTAGTAACTGAAAGATATGAAGGTTAGTTAGTATTTCCAGAAGGTTTTTAAGGAATTGTGTGATGAGCTTTTATGAGCTCTCCATATGGCATTGTGCAATGCCTTCCCATAAAGATAACTGGTCTTGAAATAATTAATCAATGAGAATGGGGTTGAAAGAATCAGGAAGCTTCTGACCTCTACTACTAGTGAGGAAACTCTGTACCCAGTAAATGGCTCCAGAGCAGTTCATATGAATTTAACTAAAAGAATTGGATCCCATAGAGTTATTAATGATCCTATGGTAGCCCTGGGTTCTCATCTTCTCTGTAAACTCAATATTCTAGTTTTGAATGAGAGCCCACAAGCAATTGCCATCAGGATACTTCTGATTATCAAAGAACAGATCTCCATAACTACCATTAGTAGTAGCCTTGCATAATCTCTCAAATGATTGACTGATTTTTAGGAGAAAGAGTCACTATTTGTTAAGAGTAAAATGACTAGAATCTAGTTTCTCAAGTTTCTTCTCAGCATTATTAATGCTAGTCTGTATGTTGTTGATAAAATTTAGAAGATAACATTAGATTTGATTTAATAGTATCTTACTTAGGCATTGGTGTAGTGAGTATATCCTAACTGTATTATGAGGAAGATCTTTTCAGGCCCCTATGAAGAAGAACTATTGTTCAGTGAAATCTCATTCTTTAATTAAAGTGTTATGAGAGTTAAAATCCCTATTCCTCAACACATGCCACCTGAGTTGAAATTTAATATTATTATTACTGGTAAGGTCTATGAATTCAGCTTTACTATCTGATCTGACTGATAGTGTATCTAGTTTTGTGATGAGTTCTAGAGTGTGTAGTCCCTTGAGGTCAACCTTTCAGGTGTGTTTTAGGATAATCTGGTTTGCAATGTTGTTTTTTGCTGAGATCATGGAAATAATAATACTTCTAGTGTTGATGATATAGGATTGAATAAGATCAGAAATTAACTTCATATTAGCTTCAGATTGTTGCCTGTTTTTGGAGTGTATGAGACCAGGAAGGTCAACAAGGGTAAGTTTTGATATATATGGTCCAGATATCTTGACCTGAAGGATATATTTTGAAAATGTATTGACTCCCTAACTAATTACTGTGAGGTGTTTCTTTACACTATTAATTACTTCTGGGAGGTTTTGAAGCTCTTCTAATATTTTCTTGAATTATGATAGTTCACACCATTGAACACTAGCAGCATCCTTACAAGATATAATAGAGATAGAGGCACTAGAGACTGCAGCATTGTAAAGAATGATCTCTGTAGCAAAATGGGTGCATAGAGTATCATTTTAAGAAAATAGTACTCCAGAAATTACTTCTAGAATAGAGCTTTTCCCACTGGACTGATTGCTGCAGACCACAATCTGGGGGAGGAAAATAAACTCACTGATATTCTGATAATAAAGACTGTTGATTTCATTAAGTAGGGTCTGTGATTCTGAGGATCTTAAGGTAGTAAGGCCTGGTATGGTAAGGATATCATCCATCATAATTTTGATGTGTATTTGGAGCAGAAATGGCAGTTTTTGGTAGAGGGTAACAGGAAAAATAGGAGGCAATGAAATGCATTGGAGGGCTCAAAAGAAAATGTATTAAAGACTTATGTCTTGGGAAAACCTTTAATACCATCCATAAATCAAGAGAAGAAGGGTGAATATAGTATGGCAAGGAAGAATCAAGTAAGGCCCTGCATATTAATAGAAAGAAAGGTGAGTTTTAATGCTAATGTGATGTTCCCCATCAACTGAATTATATAACCTAACATGTAGGAACTAACATCACCTCCCCCTCCCTTTAACCCCTTAACTATGATGTTCTGTTTTGATTAAACCACTTTGAAAATGCAATGGATGAAATGAAGAATATGAAGATATATGATATAGAATAATATAATAAATGGTATGAGTAGGATGAGATAGAATAATAATTACACATAGAATAAGAAAAATGAAAAAGAGGTAAAATTACAGTCAATAAGATAAATAAATATAATTATAGATGATATAAGTCTTCAGGACTCTCTCTTTCTTCTCTCTTTCTCCTCTCTTTCTTCTCTCTTTCTCCTCTCTTTCTCCTCTCTTTTTCCTTTCTCTATCCCCACTGGAATGTATTTGTGCTTCCTGTTGGATTTGGGCAAAGTAAGGCCCCTGGGGGTGACTACAAACTAGGGGCTATTTATGGGCATGATAAAGAGTTTGGGTTGCACAGGTAGTTAGGAAGATAAAGGTAATGACCACCTACAGTGAATTGGAGGGTTTATTGCCTTGTGAGGTAATTAGATTAAATAGATTAATATCTTAATAGATTAAGGAGGAGGCAGTAGGAGGAAAGGTGAAATTTATGTTATTTGAAAATAGGAGAATAGATCAGCAGAAGATAATATTAGGAATATATAATAACTAAGATGTTATATAGAAGGTAGAATTAAAGTGGATACAGAAAAATATAATATTAAGAATCTAGTTGATTATTACTAATTAATCTGGAGAATAATAAGAGAAGTAAAATTGAAAAGAAGAATAAAAACCAAAAGACATTCAAAAAATGATACTGATATAATTGCCTAAGAATGCATGAAGAATGGCTTAAAGTTGCTCTTATAGTGTGAGGTACAATTAAATATCAAGTGGGTTCTGAAAACCAGGAGTTAAGTCTATGGGCTCCAAAGTTGAGAGATGAAAGTATTAGTTAAATTTAATGCCCAACTTAGCTATGTCAAGATAATTAAGGGGAGATGTCTCAGTAAACTTAAAGCAGTATGTGCCATTATTCTATGAAACTATCCTACAGTGCAAGAAGGGTATAATTCTCAAGCCACACTGCAAAGGTAAAGGCAGGTAAAGCAGATGGGTGGATTGTTTGTAAAAGGTCTCATCATTTTATAGTATGAATGTCTTCAGAACCTTATAGGTGTGCTGGGAGAAATATGTTGAGATGGCCTTAAATCTACCATTTAATGTTGGCTGGATAGTTGTCTGTATTTTTAATCATAGTTGAATAAATTGTTGCCTGATTCAGCTGGTTTTTCCATCATGAACTATTATCTGCCAGGGTCTGATACATGCATTACTAATGGTGTTATTGGGATGTATAGAAATAGGGTCACTTGGCTTGAGGATAGAAGTTGTATAGATAAGGAGTTCTTTGCAATTAAGGGCAATAACTTCAAGGACATGGTTATAGAATCTAATAGAAAGTATAGTATCTATAATAGTCAGTATTGAATAAAGGAGAGCACTGATTTTAATGGAATGAGTAGAAAGGCAGCATGTTAATGCATCTCTAATGTAAAGATTGCTCTGTCCAAGAAGACATGGATGCTCAGTTTGTTTTATATGTATAGATTGAAATGTCTTTATTGCTTCTAGGTTCCAGATGAAGATGCTAAGCAAGAGATAATTTATTAGCTATTTATAGATACAGGATAATATAAAGGGATATATAAAACTTACATAGGCTCAAAAGTGAAGACATATATGCATAGAATACTGTTGGAATTGAGAAGCAGCTGAATGGGATCTGAGGGGAGCATGTATCTACATTCTTTAGGTAATTATATCTCATAAGATTGAGGATTGAATGATGAGGAGTCAATTTCCTAAAACAGCATCAAATCAGCAACTCAAGCTTTGTATTTACCAGCTATTACAAGGTCACTGGGATGGTTGTATGAGTGGAAGGTGGTTGGTTGAGTAGAGAGGAATTTATAATATGTCTAGACTATAAAGGTGGGAGTTAGTTATAGTTATAAAGGAGAGAATGGATAGATAGCATACTAATTGCACTATAATACTGGACCTTGAGGGTAGGGTTAAGGGGTAAAAATGTTTCTTGCAACTTAGACCACTCATACAGCCAACTATGCTCCTCAATCCATGAGGAGATGGATTCATTTCATAGCCTGCTCACCAGCTTGATGCAGCCAAGAGAGTGAGGTTCAAGATGCTATAGGATTAGATTGAGGCAATTAAGATTAAGTTGGATAAATAGGTCTTTGGAGTTTGTAAGGACTTTGAATTGGCTTGGATGTATGGCCATTTTATTTGTATTGAATGGAATTGGCTGTAAGGGGAGATGCTGATTCTTAGGGTATTTGGTGCAAAGCAGATAAGGGAAAAGGAAAAGTGAAGTCAGATAGATGAGGGGAGGTAATACTTGAGCTGTTTATTATTGTGTTGCTTCAATAACACAATAATAAAATCAATAGTTTACTAATTGTGTGTGATGTTGAATGGTGATTAAGGGGTGAGATAACTTTAGTATTAATAAATAAAAAGAGAATTAAGAATAGAGAGTTAAAAGATGAATACTAAACAATTAGTGCATCAGAGTCTAGAATAAAAGGAGAGGGAGTAGAGAGAGAAGATTGATGAGATCTACTAGATGGAAAAGAAAAAGAGAAAAAAATAACTTTCATTGCAGGTACTAAGTGGATGGTTTATATTAACAGTGAGATTAACATAAATACTGCTAGAGGAGAGCTGGATGGATAGGCTATTATTAATAGTAATTCCTAATAATGTCTAATAAAAGCTTTGTGAGGGAAAGAAAAGTAAGAAAAGAAAAGTATCATTTACAGGATAGAAAAGAATAAACCTATAAATTGCAGAAAAGAGTACTCTAGAACCAGAAGAGTGCAGGCAAGTAGAATTGATCAAAATGGTAAGCTCATACTAGTATTCTCTTGTATTTAATGAGTTGAACATCAAGATAGTCAAAGAACTAACTAGGGTCTTATAGTTTGATTATAGGAAAAGAGGAGGTAGTCTTGAAGAATCACTCAATCTTCAGGAAGGTAGATTGTCTGAGAGCTTTATATTCAGCTTTGTTGATTAAATTCTGAAGGGTTAAGGAGAAGACTGTGTCATGCATGGTGAGTAAGACAGTAGGAATAGGTATTGATGGCTCAATAACAGACAAATGATATGAAAAATCAGGCAGGAAAATGACATTGATCTCTCCTTGCATAAAAGTTCTATCATCCTGGGGTAAGAACTTGGTAAGCATCATAATATAATGTTGGGAACATAGCAGACCAATGAGTATAAATCCATTGCTAGATAGAGGGTAAATGTGCACATTGTGTTGCAAGTCATCAGGAAATTACTGGATGGTATTTCCATTCAAAACATCAAGCATGGTAATCTTGCAGACTGGGTTAGTACTACCAGCTGGGAAGAGAGGCTCTGAATCAATATATACTAGATATTTGCTGTTATTAGGCAGGATGCACTTGATAAAGGTGTGATTAACCAGAGTAAAGTAGATAGTAGTTGAGGTATTATTTTATTAGTAGATGGGGTGTTCAGATTTAAGGTCATATGTAGATATACTAAGGCCATCAAAATTCACTGTATACACCTTGTTCTTCCCAATTAAATATAGAGTGTTCCATGGGGCTGGATAAGACCAATTCTGTCTGATTTGAAGGCAGACAACAAGGATGATGCTAAGTCTGGGAGAGGGAAGAAAGACTAGTGGTTAGCTAGTTGTCAAGATAATGTATAGGTTGGAGGGATATTTGACAAACCTTTAATGATCAGAGACACACAAAAGACCCACATCATTGACATGTACTATGATGAGGGAGGAGACAATATCAAAGAGGCAAATAATCTCATAATGTGGGCTCAGAGTATCATGATAAGCATATTAGCAGTAGATCTTGCAATCTTCAATTCAGACTAAATAACTCCTACCTATAGATAGTTTGAAGCTGATATCATTGGGGAATGATTACTTCTCAGTGACTGTGCTATAGAAGAAATAATGAAATGTGTTAGCTAAGGATTTTATTAGTCTTATAAGGAAAAAATGAAATATTAGTGCATACCTAGATGCAGATATTATAGTCCCTTGGCTGATATATTTAGAAATATAAACCAGTTAGTATATTCAGGCCAGTGATAAAGCCAGCCATGCTTCCCAGCCCATAATATAGCAAAGCAATTCCAGGACATACTGACCTGGCTAAGGTAGTAGACATTGAAGGGTTCAAGGTCATTGAGAATCTTGAACACACACTCAGGAGAGAGGTAATTAAGTGGATTGGCATGCTTAGTGGGAGGTTCTGGTTACTGGGTATCACTAGATGAAGGGCTAAATAGTGGCATTTTTTGTGGGTGGTTTAAGAGAGAGAGGTGACAAATGAAGAGAGAGAAAAAGGTTAAAAGTGTAAGTAGGAGTGTGATGCAGGTCCAGTGGAGGAATGACTATAAAAAAAGAAACTTGTGGCTGGGCAGTTGGGGATGAGAAAAGACAGTAAATATAGTGAAATCATGGTGATGTTGGGCCATATTGAGGTTGAGTTAGATGTGATGAGTAACACAATATGAGGCCTAACTAGATCAAAGGATTTTATTCCTTGTTGTTTTTAGTAGCAAAAACAGCAGGGGGGGGCAGCAAGCATGAAAAGAAACTATACATAAACTGAGGTCTTCTTGATATATAGTATCATAATATGTCTGGCCTTGTTATGGGCAAAAGGGGGATCAATGGGGTAATAGTGGATAGATTTATGAGAATAAAGAATATTTTAAAGATAAACACTAAACAATTAGTGTATTAGGGTGTTAGGAAGCAGAGGAGAAAGCACATTTAAAATTAGAATAACACAGTATAAGAGCTGTGTGAGGTTAGAGTGTTAGCTATGACCCTGACTGTTCTATCATTGGAAACTTGGATGTCAAGAAGATGGCAGATTGGGAATGATAAACCTCTGATGAGTTGTAGGGGGGCTAGGAAATAGTATTAATTAATAGTTATAGTTAATAGAGCTTTAGGTCTGGGAGAGGGAAGGAGGACTGGTAGTTAGCTAGTTGTTGTGATAATGTATAGGTTAGAGGAATTTAATAAATCTCTGATGATTGGAGATGCATAAGAGACCTGCATTATTCATGTGGATGGTGGGACAAGGTTAAAGGGGCAAAAGACCTGATGGTGTAGGCTCAAGGTAGAATAATAAATATATTGGTAGTAGATCTTGCAATCTTTGATTCATGCCATATAATTACCAGCTATGGATAGTTTGAAGTTGAAATCATCATGGAACAATTGTTTCACAATGACCATGCCACAGGAGAAATAATAGAATGTGTGAGCTAAGAATCTCATTAGACTTGTGTAGTAAGGTAAATTTTAATTATGATAGTAAAATCATGGTAATATCTGCTTATATCAAGGTCAAAATAGACACAGTGCATAACATAAAATGCAAGTCCTGACCTGGGTTGCTGGGCATGGGTGATTTTGGTTGCCTGCTGTTTTCAGTAACATAAACCATAGGGGATAGGAGAAGGAAAAGAACAAAGTACCAAAATCATGCATAATGGGTGCTGTGATGGATTGATGTAATAATTTACTACACTCAGTTTTTTTTTTTTTTTGCCTGCACTTAGAATCAAACTCTTCATCAATTTAGTATGATAGACTACATCACTGGAAGGGGATAAAGGAAATAAAAGCATTCAGTGTGCTTTGATAATATGATCAACATAAGATGAAAAGACATCTCAGGCAGAATTGCTGTATGAACTATTAAAAAAAAAAAAAAAGAAAGATGAGTTTAAAAGTCAAAGAGGAAAACATGGGAGTATGAATATAATGCACCTGTGATTATCTAGATTATACCTCAGAGTGTTATCTGAATGTCAGGTATAAGATCACAGTAGTTTGGAAAGCCTGTAATAAGTTGGATGGAGTCTAGGTGGAACATTGAGTCAATTAAGACATCTAAATTGTCAGTGACCTATTTATGAAGTTGGTAATTAGTATATTAATAGAGAATGAAGAAGTGAGTTATAGAATCTAAAGATCCAACAGCAAGACAGAGGAATAGGTGAATGGAAAGATATTTTAAGAATAAATTGTATAGATAAATGGTGTCTGTTCAGTGTTTGGTAAAAGTACTATCACTTTATGATAAAAATGTTTTGATAAGCATCAAAAATTGGATGAAAGATAGTTATCCAATGAATGTAAATCCCCCACCCAATACTTCCTGCACATAGGAGGAGGAAGACCATGGCTGGTAGAATTGCTGCAGGGCTTCACTACTAGAAGAGTGTAAAACTCTGAGGCTGATGGCCTCAGTTGGAGGTGATCTAATATAGAACTCTGAATGGATGGTTCATTCAGAGCTGTTAGGTAGAATAAGCTTAATTATCCTGAGAACTCTTTCAAATTCAAAGTATCATGTTCTTGCTTTGGGCATTGGGTGTGAGTAGATATAATGGCTGGATTTGAGATTGTATGCAGACATGGTTGGCAGCCTGAGTTAGGTATTTAAAATAATTAAAGATTATTAGCCTGGTGGTGTACTTAACTTGAATAATGGCAGAAGAAGAGAAAATCTAAAGACCTACTAGGCAATGATTGTGTTGTTTTTCAGTATATTAATGGCCCTGCTTTATTAACTGACTACATGCAAGGCATGCATAATATAGGAACTAATCTGTAGTGTAAGAGATGAGTAGCATGCAGATAGAAGTTTACTTGAGCATAAAGAAAATGAAAATAGGAAAAGTGAGTAGTATTAGAATATGAGGTAGCTTAAAGATAGACTCTAAGTAATTAGGGTATCAGAACATAAGATGAAAGCAGAAGAGAGAAATAACAACAATAAAGAAAAATATCTGGTAAAATAATAATAGAATTTGAAAGAGTATTGAGTAATGAAATGCACAATTAATGCACCTAATTGGATGAGGAAAACCCTGTACAGGGCTATAGTTAGATGATAAAAAATATGGACTGTAGTAAACAACAAATAGAAAGATATATGATAAGATACTATACCATATGAATTGTAGGAGATAAAAGAAAAACAGCAGATTTAAAAGTTTTAGAGCACAATTTATTGGTGTGGAAATATTATGGAACAAACTGTGTGGATTATCCCTTCAGGCATTATTTGGATGTGAGGGGTAAGATTGCTGTGCTCTAGAAAGTCTATAATAGGTTGAAAGGAGTCTAGTTTAAAGATTGTATTAATTAAGATTCTAAACTCATTACTAACCTACTTGTGCAGTTGATGATTGGTAGACAGCCAGAGAATGCAGTAGTAGGTTAGAGAACCTAAAAATCTGATAGTAAGATAGAGGGATGGATGAATGAAAAGGCATTTTAAGGATAAATTATGTAAATAAATGATGTCTGTTCAGTGTTTAGTAAAGATGTCATCACTCTGTGGTAAAAATATTTCAATAATCATCAGGGTTTAGATGGAAGAGAGTCAGCTGATAAACATGAATCCCCCATGAAAGGCTACTTTAACATATGAGAAGGAAGATCATGGCTGGTAGAAATGCTGAAGAATATTACTACTAAAAGAATTTATAATTTTGAGGCTAATGAATATAGTATGACTTGTCTGAGGCAACCTAAAGAAGATGGAATATGATTGAATGATCTGTTCAGAGCCATTGAGTAGGATAAGCTCAATGGATGTTGCAGACTTAAAGGACAGTCTGTTTGATTCTAATATTATGTGTGAGTAGATAAGATGGCTGGATTTGAGATTATATGCTAATATGATAGGTAGCTTAAATGTGCATGTATAAAGTTTGTTCCTCCCAATTAGATATAGAATCTGATTTTGCACAGATCATGCTTGGCCCCCTGCAAGAGGTTGAATGACTGTTCTGGGCAGATATTATTAGTAAAGTACTGATGAGTAAAATAAGGGATTTGGAGGTCATACTGGGGACAAATAGGGTCAGAAGCATGTAGATAAAGGCACAGAACACTAGTAATGTTGATGAGAACTTTACTTATTATAGGAGAAAAGTATGAATAAGGTTGAATCTGGGTTGGTGAATTGAAGATAACACCATTAAGTGTTTATCAATATAACTTATTGCTATTTACCCAGACTATGTAATGGCCTGCTACTGCAAACAGGAAAGCTTCTGAATATTTTTATAAAATGATTTTATTTCCCTTGGAAAAGTTGATGAGTGACTTAACTAGTATAAGATAAATGAGAAAGTCAGTATTGATAAATATAAAAAAGAGTAAATAAATAAATGACATACTCAGAGTGGTATATTACTTGAGTCTGACTTCTGATGAAGGGGGTAAAGGGGAGGATATAAACTAGGTGCAATGATACCTTCAGCCATGATCCTGGATCTATAAGGTAGTGTATGTGTTGAATAAATGGCTGATGAGTCTGAAGCAGTAGACATCATCTAGCATGAGATGATAAAGAATGAGAAGAAAATAGTTCTTATCTAAATAGATAATTAAGCTAATGGGATGCAGAGCTGATGCTGCTGTGCAAATATCTAATATCATACATAATAAGTTAGATATAGTAGTAGAAAGACAGGATAAGGAAATGAGTAGAATGATGAACTAAAGATTATTAGTCTGAATGTAAATTTATCTGATAGAATAAAATATATGAAGCTAGAAGGAGAGGAATTGATACTAATCTTAATAATAGCAATGTTAAACATTAATGGTTGTAGATGGAGGGAGGATGTGGGCAACAGCTGTGTTCTTTTAGTAACTCAGTAACTTAGGCTGCTTTGTTAACCAGCTGCAAATAGCACTTATATAATATAAGAATTTACTACTAGATGAGAAAAGAAAATAAAGAAATTAGATAGTTGCTATAATCACTAACATAATGATGTCCTCCTCTGCTGCTGCTTGCTTAAAGTCAAATTAGTCTTAACCTATAGAGATAATAAAATAAGTAAATATAAGGGGAAAAAAAAAATAGAAAGGCATAGCAGGAGATATTAGGTCTTATAAAGTATAAGAGTTGGAGAGTAATAAAGAAGAAGAGAAATAGAGAGATATAGCATAAAATACTGTGTTCTATAAAATATAGAACTTAGTGTTTTAAAAGTTAAAGATTGAAACCTGGGGTGGCATATTTAGAGGTGTGTCTGCAATTATCCAAATGGTTTCTTGAGGGGTTATTTGGATATCAGCAATATGAGTAGGATGCTCTGCAGAGCTGATAGTAAGTTGAGGACCTTCCAGAGTAAATAATGAATTAATTAATTGTCACAACAGAGAATTTGCCCTCCATAACAAGCCACTAGGAGCTGGGGTGGGAATGAAACAGTGGATTGCAGATTCCAGAGATCCTATAGTGAGGTGAAGAAATGAATAAATGCATACTGTCTTGAGATCTTAAGATGATTTGTGTACTTTGAGAAGATCTATTTGATGTATAGTAAAGGTCCCATCACTCTGTGGTAAAAATGTCTGAATAAGAATTGTGTTTTCCTCACTATAATCTATTTGTCTGATGAAAAGAAAGCTCCCATTTGATCCTGATCATATATAGGAGTAGAATGGGAAGCACCACTGAGAAAACTCTTATAGTACTTAATCATTGAAAGAGTCAACAACCTTAAGATGGAATATATGGGAAACATTGGATCCAGGCAAGTTATAATAGAACTCTGAGTATATCATACATTCAGAGTCATTACAGAGGGTAAGCTCTATAGCACTGGGATATCTTACAAAGGAATGGCATCATGCCTTAGCTTGTGGAATTAGCTGCAAGTAAACCAGACTGCTGGATTTGAAATTATAGGCTGACATGATTAATAATAGTAGTAAATAGGTGTAAAGCTTATTTTTTCCAATCAGAAAGAGAGTCTAGTGTGGTGGTAGAGACCAGGGTTCTCCTCCTATCAGGGGTTGAATAAATATCCTATGAATGGATTGTTGAGCAAACTATTTACCAGTATAGAGAAGAAAGGTGGAGCTGATATGGAGATATACCTAGATTCTGAAGTGAGTGAAAAGACACAGTAGACACCAGTAGCATTAATAAAGACTTTATTTCAAGTATGATGGGCAAAGTGAGGCAATGAAAGCTAAATTAATGAATCAAATTTAAGATTATAGACTGTTTACCAATGAATACTAGTATTATCAAGCCAGACCAGATAGTTACCTGCTGTTGCAAAGTATGATGTACTGGGGAGATTCCAGATGAGAGTTACCTTGCCCTTGGAGAAGTTATAAATTGACTTACCTGATAGGAATATGAAAGTTAGTAGCAGGAAGCATAAAAAGAGTAGATAGATAATATATAAAGATTATTATATGATATAACCCTGAATTTGAGTGTGATGAACATGAGTAAGTCTTTCAACTTGAGTTAGTAATATTACCAACCATACTTAGTGATTCACACTGTAATATATTTGTTCCACTCATTGTTGATGAGTTTGAGGCTGCAGAGTTCACTATGTGAAATGTAGTGAAAGATAAGAAGAATATAGTTATAGTTAAGGCATTCAATGGGGCTGACAGAGTGAGAGGGTTGGGCAATGTAGAAATCAGACATTGTAGACAGTAGAATTGATATGTAGATGGCAAGATGCAATAAGAAGAATAATAAGATACATGAGGTAGTTATGCAAGAAGTGTTAGGCTAGCTGTGTGTTAGAGGGGGTTGAAAGGAAAAATGGAAAGCTATGCATAGAGAAATTGAAACTAATCTTGATGCTAACACAAAGGGTTGATGGTTGCAGATAGGAGATGATATTAAAACAGCTACTATAAGACAGCTATGTTCCTTATGTCTTGTTAACTGTGTCTTTATTAGTGTCTAAGGTTAGGAAGGGGAGAGCACCCTCCTGATCTGACTTAGTGAAATCATATGATCCCACCAAAGCTGGACCCCTCCTGTTTTTAATGTATAGTAATATAATACTGTCAACTGGGCCAGTTGATGCCATATAAAACTAAGAGCTCATAATTACTGAGTGGCAATGATTTGCCAGGCATTTTAAAAGCTGAAAACTGATATAGGAGGATAAGGAGAATGAAAGTGGTAAGAGTAAGTAGTGTTAGGAGAATGAAAAATTATTTAAAGATAAACATTAAACAATTAGTGTATTAGGGTGTGGGACTGAAGCAGAGGAGAGCATTGAAAAAGTACAGGAAATTTGAATGAGAAATAAATACTGAAAAGCATTTAAAAGTAATATAATAGTTGCATAATGAATAAGAATAGTCAAACTCTGGTGAACCCTATAAAATAAAGATTAGATGAAAACTGGTATAGGGGAGGGGGGCCAGCATTAAAGGCCCAGTAAAAGATAAGCATACCAAGTATCAAAGAAGGAAACTGAAAGCACTTTTAAAATTAGAACAACATAATATAGGAGCTGCATGAGATTGAGGTGTTGGCTATAACCCTGACTGTTCCATCATTGGAAACTTGGATGTCAAGAAGATGGTAGATTGGGAATGATAAACCTCTGATAAATTGTAGGGGAGCTAGAAAATAGTATTAGTTAACAGTTATAGTTGATAGGGCTTTAAAGTATTCTGTATGTTGTGGATCATAACTGATTAGATCAATTAGAATGATATTAGAGAGGTCAGTGGAGAGGTTCAGAAAGAGAGAGATTGAGGGGATAAAGAGACTTATTAGCTGTGCAAAATAGTGTGAAATAATAGCATCCCTTCAATAGCTAACAAAATGGCCACTAAAATGAGGTGAGAATGTCTCAATTAACACCACATCTTTATATTGATGAGAGTGAGAAATGGCTGCAAATCTGCCCTTGAAAGTGGATTTTAAGTACTCATTCTCAGACTAGATATGAGAGATTTCATCAACAATCTTACCATTGGATGTGTTGATGATCTTAAGGCATTCATAGTGAAAATAAGCATTATCTAAATCTAATAAGCTATAAGTGTGTGAATAAACCAGGCACTCTGAATGATCAGGAAGAATAATCTCAATTGGAATGCAGGCATTAGGAAGATGGAAGGTAGAAACCTCATCATCAGTAGCTATTTATCTGTATATTTAAGTACCAGATATGAGATTATAGGCTAACATTGTAGGGGGTTGATTGCAGCAGATATAGAGTTTTTTGTTGCTGATAAAGTATAAGTAATTCCTGATAAATAGAGATTACAATTCTACTCTGTCTAGGGATTGGATATGAATACTAGAGTAGTCCTAATAGTTAGCTAGTAATAGAGATGGCAAAAAGAACTGCAATGTGGTAAACAAAACATACTGAGGCTCAGGGTTAGCAGAAATGATGCATAGTATACTAATAAAGTTGATCTTGACAGTATAGGTAGAGGGACAGTAGATTGAGATATTAAGCTTATGTGGTCAGCTATAAGAGTCTCTATTAAGAACCCTCCAGTAAACTCTGTCTGGAGCTACCCAGGCAGCATAGTGGCCTACTGCTGAAAAGGATGTTGTGTGTGGGAAATAATAATATGAAGCTATGAATCCAATGCATAAATTATATTATATGATTAGCTGAAGAAGTTAGGAAGGCAGATCTAATAGAGGTATGCTGCAGACAGACATGATAGCAGTTAGATATAGGGGAGAAGAGGGAGATAAGATGAAATGATAATTAGAACTTAAAGTAATTAGTATAATAGCTATTATGTTAGAGTGATAGATTGAAGGGGATTGAGATTAAGGGGAGGAGACAAGCTGGAGATACTAACTGCAGGATGTATGTTAATCAGTGAGACCTAATATAAGAGAAAGAAGATGTGGAAGGGACAAGAAGAAGGAAAAAGTAAATAACTACCTAGCAATACTGACTTTAGGGGCTGGGATGGTGGTGACCATGAATCAAAACAGTGGAATAAGACTGAGAGGAGATGTTTTCCCTGTGAATGATGATGTAATAATAAAACATGAAGATAGAATAATATGGAAAAATCTAAGAAAAGTGTATAAGTAAATAGGAATATAGATTAATAAAATATTAAATATAAACTTACCTGGCAGATAAAAGCATGCAGAAACAAATACAGAGATGAATAAGATAATATAGTAATAGCTGAAGATACTAGCATGTTAGTGTAGAAATAGAGTAGTAATTTATTAGGGCATAAGAAAAGTAGACTGTCTGAGAGTTGTAAATTAATAACTATACAAGAGTAAGTTAGATGAGAGTATAAAAAGGGGAATATAGCTAATTACTAACATGAGAGTGGGAGATATACCTCTAGAAATAGAAAATGCACACTACTTCTTGGGGGAAATAAGAGGATTGAAGTACCATATAAAGCACCTATTAGTCATAAAGCTTCATGATTATTAGAGGTGCTGTGGGGGATATTATGCTGATTAGGTTCTATAGAGATTTGAGACAAAAGAGTTAATTGATGGTAGTCCCCATACTATTTCTAGCATGTTAGTGTTGGGAATGGCTGGAATACTCCTGAAAGGCCATGGAGAATAGAAGACCAGATCTATAGGTAATAGTAAGATTAAGGTATAAGAGGATAAAGCAATGATGTGCATTAAGATAATATGCATAAATAGCATGAGTTTGCAGTTTCATAAAGGTATCATTGCTCTGAGGGAGGAATGTTTTGATTACTATTAAAGGCTTGATATTTGGTTGATCAATATATAGAAATAATCCATTTAGTGCAGATTGAATATAGGAGGAAATAGATTATAGCTGTGCAAATTCCTGTAAGATCTCTCCACTCAAAGTGTCAACAACTTTAATATGTGGGGGTGTGGGGGGATCACACATAATAGGGGTGGCTTTGGGGGCATTAGAATATATCAGGCATTTAAATTCATTGAGAAGGATGACTTTGATAGCATTGCAGCAGCACTGACCACTAAGATGATTGATCTATTCTAGGGTTGTGGGTGTAGTGTAGATGTGCTGGCCAGAATTAATGTTGTAAGTATTGAGTTCAGAGGGGTTTATGAATGATAAGTATAGCTTATTCTATCCTATCAAATAGGGGACTTTTGGTGTTATCTATGATAACTGCTTTGCTTCAGAGAGGGATTGGATGGTAACAAGGTTACTAAGAATCAAATTAGTAATGATATATAAATATAGCTAGATGAAAAAAAATATTAAATAGAGTATACTTGAGAGTGAATTTAGACCTATCAAAAACACATACTATACCAGAAGAGTTGATAAGGAGATGGTGAGATGAATCAGGAGGATAAGGAACTTAAAGAAGTATTAGATCACTGATTGTCTTACTAATGAGAATTTGTCAGTGTACATTTAAAAGATCATAATTGACAGGGGGAGGATGGACATTGTTATCAGTCCTGACAATGTATTAGCCTGTAGTGGCAAAGGAGCTGAGTAAGCTAATGAAAGTGATTTCAATTGGTCTGCTAATAATGTATTTATATAATGTGTTGGCTGAGTATTTTATATTTTTAGTAAGTGCATATAGAGAGTTGAGAGAAATAACATACTAAAATTGCAAAATTGTTTAGCTTGAAGATCAGTATCACAAGAGGAAAGTTAGATTTGAAAGTCTGGTAAGTGATAATACAAGCCAAAAAGGGGAATGTATGATTTAATGTATTCATTCCATTTATGGCTGATTAGTTGCAGTTTATAGAGTTTGAAGGCAGGGAGGTATTATAGAACAAGTGCAAAGCATTCAGAAGGCATGCACTGTAGCAGATTGCAAGGGTTATATATGAATTAAGCTGATGTCAGGGTTTATTGGTTGCTGATAATAAGAGACATTGGGAATCCTGAAGATATGATAGTAAATCAAGCTATTAGTCTCTAATCTGATCAGAATTGGATGTTAATAGCAATGAAATCAGATAGCTCAAAATAAAGAGATACATACTGGTAGAGGTAAGCTGCAAGGCTCTCTTGCTAATAGGTCAACTAACAGGAAGTTGATGCATGTAAATAGGATTGATTCCCCAGATATTATTAAAGAGAGATAAAGATGAAAGGGTGTTCTTATTGAGAGAGGAGAACACAGGGGTGAATTGATATGATGTATTAGGGAGTAATGAAAGAGGAGTATCCTGTATTTAAAAAGCTACATGTCAGATAAAGAAGGTAGATGGTAGTGATAAACCCTACCTGGCAAGTAAAAGAATGATGGTGGCCTGATAATGTTGATTGCCACTGAGATCAGATTGTGGAGGAGAGTGAAGTGGAAGCTGTGGCAATGATAACTGAGCTGAGTGCTAAAAGTAAAGGTCTAATGAGCTGATGAGAGTGCATATCTGATTAATTACTAAGTGAACTGGTCAGAGAAGAAAGATGATAGTAGGAGGAATGATTAGAAGAGGGAAAAATAAAGGTATAGCTAGTCTGTACATAATGTATGTGATGATGAGTCAACACAACAGATGCAAGAGAGAAGACATAATCCCTGGAAAAGAGAATAAGATTAGAAAGAAAGAGAGAATAGGATTCAGAGGTAATAGGTAAGGTGATGATATTAGAAGAAAGATAGACAATAGATGGCATGGATGAGAAGAGGATAGAATGAAGATAAGAGTAGATTATAAAATGATACTGTGGAGTGATGAAAAAAGTAAGATTGTAAAGCACTATTATGCTGAATAACATAAGGGATAGATGGTCTAATATGAAGGTTCAAATAAATAAGGAAAGCACAGTAGATAGTCTACTGTGAAAGCTAGTAAGAGGTAGGCAATGAGATGAAAGAGAACTGTAAGGAAACAGCTGAGATATTTCATTTCTATGTAAGCTTGAATAGTGTGGGATAGGTATAACAGCAGCTTCATGAGAAAGCAAGACTATTATGAGAGGCAAGAGAGGGTACTCAGTATTAATTAGACCTTAAACCTAGCTTCATGTGTTAGAAAGAAAAAGAGGTGATATGACAAGATACATCATGGTAATCCATCTAGTTCTGCTTGGGGATAATAAAGATAGTAGCTTCACAAAGTAGTGGAAAGAGAAGGGATAGCACAACTAGGTACATTATAGTAATTAACTATATTAGAATACTAGCTGTACTGGAAGGAAGGAGGGGAGAGTAACATACATTACAGTAAGTTATCATTAGGCTGTAGTGTGCAATAGACAGTTGGTGGAGTGCATTGCAGTGATAGATTAGATTATGCTTGAGAATAGGCATAATACCAGCTTTACTAAAGTGTTGCAAAGAGGAAGGGCAGTAACAGAAGATTACATTATAAAAAGGAATGATGTTGTGGTGTGGGATAGATGCAAGGCTAGCTTCACTATGAGGAAGAATGATAGAGTAAAGTACATTACAGCAAGTAATCAGGTTGTAGTATGAGATAGGTACAATGCTAGCTTCATAATATAATAGGAAGAGAAAGGAAGGGAACTTAAGATGCATTACAGTAATAGATTAAGCTATGCTTAGGAATAGACCTAATATCAGCTTCATAATGTGATGGGAAGAGGAAGAACAGCAACATGAGATATATTACAGTGATGAATCAGATTATACTTGGGGATAGACCTAATAGTAGCTTCACCATGCAATGGGAAGAGAAAGGGCACCAACAGGACCTCAGGAGATTACATCACAGAAAGTGATAATATTATGGTGGAGGATAGGTGTGATGTCTGCCTTAATGATACTGAGAGGAAGGATGATAAAGCAGAGTGCATTACAGCAAGTAATTCAGTTATGCATGGGGATAGGCACAACTTCAGCTTCACCAACCATTAAAGAAGGAAATAGGATGGCAAAGCAAAGTGCATTGCAGCAAGAGAACAGATTATATGGTGAGAATAGGTATAACCCAGCTTCACCCACAGTGTCACTGATCTGATTCTGGTGGAGGAATTGGGTTAAATCCTGGGCAGAATTGAGTTAGATCTTGGAATGGGAATGAGGTCAGTTTTGATGTTCTGCCTGTCAAGCCTACCTTGAATAATCCCTACTCCAGTGAATTAGAGTGCATAATTCCTGAACCCAATTCTAATTCCAGACTTAATTCTCTGAAAAATAGGGTTAGATAATTTTAGGTATAATCAGTGTGATAGGGGATACTGACTGTAATAGTTTAAAATAAGTTTTAAGGTGAGGAGCTGTTAGAGATAAGAAGTAGAACTCAAATATAATAATGTAAAGTAAGAAAAGAGTAAGATTAATTTACATAGTCTACTTTTTTAATGTGCTTGATATAATAACATCAGAATTTACAATTATCTGTGAGTGTAGTAGGAGATTGCTGTGTTCAGAGAAAAAAAGATTTAGAACTAAAAGAGATTCAGGACTGAAAGAGATTTAAGACTGAAAGAGATTCAGAACTGAAAGAGATTTAGAACTAAAAGAGATTTAAGATAACTCAGTTAGGAAGGTATAAACAAACAATAAACTGATAAAAGCAAAAAAGTGGGCAGGTTATGAGAGAATACACAGTAACTAAGATGTTATACTAAAGCTGAAACTCAAGTAGATAGGGGAAAATATAGTATTAAGATATAGATCTAATAATTATTAAGTTCTTCAGAACTTCTTCTTTTATTATTTAGTTATCTAATCTATAGTAGTAGATTTTATTAGCAGCAGCAGTAGATACCTTTCTGATTGCCTTACTATAATTAAAGCTAAATAAAATTATAAATGATAAATTATAGTGGAATTAAAAGGTAACTAGACTATACATATTCTCTCTCAATTTAAAAAGCACCTGAAGCTGCCTACAGAAAGTAACATAGACATACTCTACTAAAATTACCAGTGAGGCAGACTCTATCTGTCTAAAAAGGGACTATAAGAGTTCTGATTGATGCAGTAGCTGGGTTAAAGATAGAACTCTAAATGAGTTGGATGCAAGGTTCTTTAATGTGTAATAATAATGAATTATTCTAAAGTATGATGTGAGTATAATCTGATATGTTATGAAGGAAGTACTATTATCTGTATTACTAGACAGTGTGAGGATGTGAGGCAATATACCATACCCAAATAGTGTTATAAAGATAATAGGATGATGTGAGTTCTCTATTATATATAGAGTATTAATTTACTCTTTTAATTAAGTTCTATTATTCTGTGGCAAGAATGCTTTAACAATGCAGTATAAGAAGTAATCCTCAGAGAAGTCCTGAATCTCTATTATTTCATTTAATATCAGATGCATGCATGAAAATGTGAATCATTTCTAGATGAATTTATAGAGAGTTATCTCATTTTTAGCATTAATCACTGTTATTATCTAGGAGATAGAGGATGCATCTTCATCATCATCTGCAAAAGCATCATAGTGTGAAACTAGATGGATAAGATGTTCATTACTATTTAGGGTGATGACCTTAAGTGCTTGGCTAACAAACAAGACAGAACAAGCCTCAAATAGGGTTAATAATTTTTGCCAGTTGAGAAGAGTACTTTGGATGTTGTAGGTAAAAATTATCTTGTTGTTTTTAGAGGTAGTATATAGCTGGGTTTAGCTGATAAGATATAGATTCTCCTCAAATATGTGTATGTGTAGAAGGTAGTACTATTTGTAGCTACTCAGAATAGTGATCAGGCTGGAGCAGCTGGTAGAGGGTAATTTATTAGTATTTTAAAATCATAAAAAATATAAGGTGAGATAGAACCTACTTCTTCTGATCATACAATTCACTTGCAACTAGAATATCATTTAAATTGAGATGGAGTCTTAAGTGAGTAAATGAGAATTTATGCTGAAATGTTTCAGGCAATTCTTATTGCTCTAGTTTAGCATCTATTAAGTTATAGTTGTTATGTTAGAATACTATGGTTACAGTGATTCAAGCTAAGTATTTATCAGCTCTTGTAAATGTATGGGTCTCTAGAAACTTCATTATACAAATTAGGTTACCTGAGGTGAAATTGCTTGTTGTCTGCACTATAAACCATGAAGTTAGTAATAATAGACAGAAGAGTGCAGGTAGATAACATACTGAGTGCAGTGTACTAAGTTACTTTCTATTCTAACTTAAGAGATTTAAATTATTACTAGAATATTAGTCAGTGTAGCTTCTAGCTCTCACATTTAGTCCATATAGTAATATAACTCTTTCAACCCTTACTAACAAGCTTCATGCAGCTAATATCAACTGCTGTGAGCTCCTTGAGCACCTTATCTGCTAACTTTAGAAGTAAAGATTGAAAGAAATCACTACATTTCATTGGCACTCTAGGTGGGCTTGAATGGTGTGTCTGACTGATATTCATAACCTCAGACAGGATAAGATGTTTGATGGCAAGATTTACTATGGCTTGATTAAATAAAAGTTGAGAAAAACAAGTCAAACATCCTAGAAAATAATAATTAGCCTAATGCTATATGCCCTGTTCAGATTCTACTGCATGCATAAGATAATAAGAGCCCTGGGTGAATTCATATCAGATGTAAGAAATGTCCAGAAGTTGACATGCACCACAAGGAAAAAGGTGAGGCACACAAATGATGTAGAACTGTGAGGATTGATGTGATTCTATACTAATACCAGTATAATTAACTATACATAAGGATAGAAAAGCTCACAAGGGAGATGAGGACTTAATGAATAAAGCTAGATAATCTTGGGTATAATTAGTATGATGGGGGATACTGACTGTAATGGTTTGAGGTGAGTTTTGAGGTGAGAAGCTGTTAGGAATAAGGAGTGAAACTCAAATATAATAATATAAAGTAAGAAAAGAGTAAGATTGATTTACATAGTCTACTTTTTTGATGTACTTGATATAATAATATTAGAATTTATAATTATCTGTGAGTGCAGCAGGAGTTTACTGTGTTCAGGGACTTAAAGAAATTTAGAACTAAAAGAAATTTAGAACTAAAAGAAATTTAGAACTGAAAGAAATTTGAGACTAAAAAAAATTTAGAACAGCCCAGCCAGGGAGTCATAAACAAACAATAAACTGATAAAAGCAAAAAGGTGGGCAGGTTATGAGAGAACACATAATAACTGAAATGTTATACTAAAGCTGAAATTCAAGTGGATAGAGGAAAATGTAGTATTAAGATATAGATCTAACAATTAAAAAGTCCTTCAGAACTTCTTCTTTTGAAATTTATGAATTCTCCTTGAGAGAATACTTATACTTCCCAGACAATTAGATTCATGCAGCTTAAATGATAGCTAATGAATAACAGACTCAAATATAAATTCATCTACTAAAGGCTTTGAAAAAATAGAATTATATTAGCACTGATAGTTATTAAATATCCTAAAATACTAGCACACATGGAATTATTATATCATTTCAGAATGAGTCAGCAGATCAGCATCTAGATGTTTGGGATTAGATGTATTATTAGGTTTCCTACTGATAGATTCTATGTTGACTGACTGATCAATTTATCCTATATGATAGCTTCAAGATTAGTCAAGTAAAGATGATTGTGAAAGCAAAGAAGGGTAAATCTATGACTAAGAAAGTTGAAGGCTATATATAACCCCAGAAAAGATAGGAGATAATATAAACATAGATGTACTACATGTTACTCATAAATCTTCAAATCTTCCTATAAGATCTTTAATTTCCATTTAAGCTACTACTACTACACCTAAGACTCCTCTGTCTCACCTGCAATCTAAGAGATGAAATCAGATGGCATAATTGCTATATTACTAAATGTGAAGATAATTCATACCTCAGACACCAACTCATACTTAATGACCTGAATAGCAATATTGTTGATGAAAGTCTTCATTAAAACCTATATCAAGAAATTAGAACCTCAAGTTGCAACTAAAAGAACTAAGGCAACTTATCTTATAGAATGCTTGCATACTATCAAGCAGCTCAGCACATATAAAGTCCTCCATGTTGTCCTCATTTTGGGTTGAAAGTGATGCAGCAAGGGTAGATATATCACTTAGATTAATATTACTTTTACACTTTGAGGTTATGAAGTTTTCTATCTATCTAGCTATTTTATCCTGCAGATTTACTTGCTTCATCTTCTGAAGAATTTCTGTGTAGTAGTGATTATACATTATCAGATGCTTTATATGATTAAGTAGAAGCTAATTGAGAGATTAATTGGTCTATATCATCTGGTTGTTCATTTTCTGGCTGATTAAGGAGTTAAGCAGCAACTAAAAGGTATGATGATCAGTCAGTGTTTTCAGAAGGTCTTCAAGAAATTGTGTGATGAGCTTCCATGAGCTCTTTACATGATATTGCACAATGCCTTCTCATAAAGATGACTGGTCTTGAAACAATTGACCAATGAGAATGGGGTTGAAAGAATCAGGAAGCTCTTAACCTCTACTACTAGTGAGGAAACTTTGTATCCAGTAAATAGCTCCAGAGTAATTCATGTGAATTTAATCAAAAGAATTGGATCCTGTGGAGTTATTAATAATCTTATGGTAGCCCTGAGTTCTCATCTTCTCTACAAACTTGATATTCTGATTTTGAATGAGAGCCTACAAGTGATTGCCACCAGAATACTTCTGATTACTAAAGAATGGATCTCCATAACTACCATTAGTAGCAGCCTTGCATAATTTCTCAAATAATTGACTAATTTTTAGGAGAAAGAGTTACTATTCATTAAGAGTAAAACAATTAGAACTCAGTTTCTCAAGTTTCTTCTCAGCATCATTAATGCTAGTCTGTATG
This sequence comes from Onygenales sp. PD_10, assembly GCA_032988465.1. Taxonomy (NCBI): domain Eukaryota; kingdom Fungi; phylum Ascomycota; class Eurotiomycetes; order Onygenales; species Onygenales sp. PD_10. The sequence goes on from JANTQH010000180.1 coordinate 39,401, forward strand.
TCATTAATAAGATTTAAGAAATAACATTGAATTTGATTTAATAGTATCTTGCTCAGGCATTAGTGTAGTGAGTGTATTCTAATTATATTATGAGAAAGATCTTTTCAGGCCCCTACAGAGAAGAATCATTATTCAGTAAAATCTCATTCTTTGATTGAAGTGTCATGAGAGTCAAAATCCCTATTTCTCAACACATGCCACTCAAGTTGAAATTTGATATTATTGTTACTGGTAAGGTCTATGAATTTGACTTCACTATCTGATCTGGCTGATAGTATATCCAGTTTCATGATGAGTCCTAGAGTGTGTAATCCTTTGAGGTTAATCTTTCAGGTACATTTCAGAATAATCTGGTTCATAATGTCATTTTTTGCTGAGACCATAGAAATAATAATACTCCTAGTGTTAATAATATAGGATTTAATAAGATTGAAAATTAGCTTTATATTGGCTTCAGATTGTTGCCTGTTTTTGAAGTATATAAGACCAGGAAGGTCAATAAGGGTAAGTTTTAGCATATGTGGTTCAGATATCTTAACCTGAAGAACATGTTTTGAAAATGCATTGACTTCTCAATTAATTGCTGTGAGATGTTTCTTTGCACTATCAATTACTTTTAGGAGGTTTTGAAGCCCTTCTAATATTTTCTTAAATTGTGATAGTTTGTACTGTTGAACACTAGCAGCACCCTTACAAGGTATAATAGAGATAGAGGCACTAGAGACTATGATATTATAAAGGATGACCTCTGTAGCAAAATGGGTGCATAGAGTATCATTTTGAGAAAATAGCACTCCAGAAATTACTTTTAAAATAGAGCTTTTCCCACTGGACTGATCACTGCAGATCACAATCTGGGGGAGGAAAACAAACTCACTAATACCCTAACAATGAAGACTATCAATTTCATCAAGTAGGGTCTACAATTCTGAGGATCTCAGGGCTGCAAGGCCTGATATAGCAAGAATATCATCTATTATGATTTCAACATGTATCTGGAGCAGAAATGGCAGTTTTTGGTAGAGGGTAATAGGAAAAACAGAAGGCAATGAAATGCATTGGAGGGCTCAAAAGGAGATGTGTTAAAGGCTTATGTCTTGAGGAAACCTTTAATACCATCCATAAATTAAGAGAAGAAGGGCAAATATGGCATGGCAAGAAAGAATCAAGCAAGGCCCTGCATATCAACAGAAAGAAAGGTGAGTTTTGATGTTAATGTGATGTTTCCTGTCAACTAGATTATATAATCTAACATGCAGGAACTAACATCACTCCTCTCCCCCCTTTAACCCTCTAACTACAGTGTTCTGTTTTGATTAAACCACTTTGAAAATGCAACAGATGAAATGAAGAATACAAAGATATATGATATAAAATAATATAATAAATGATATGAGTAGGATGAGATAGAATAATAATTACACATAGAATAAGAAGAATGAAAAAGAGACAAAATTACAGTTAATAAGATAAGTAAATATAATTATAGATGATATGAGTCTTCAGGACTTTCTCTTTCTCCTCTCTTTCTCCTCTCTTTCTTCTCTCTTTCTCCTCTCTTTCTCCTCTCTTTTTCCTTTCTCTATCTCCACTGGAATGTATTTGTGCTTCCTGTTGAATTCAGGCAAAGCAAGGCCCCTGGAGGTGACTACAAACTGGAGGCTGTTTGTAGGCATGATAAGAAGTTTGGATTGCATAGATAGTTAGAAAGATAAAGGTGATAGCTACCTGCAGTGAATTAGAGGGTTTATTGCCTTATGAGATAATTAGATTAAATAGGTCAGTATCTTAATAGATTAAGGAGGAGGCAGTAGGAGGAAAGGTGAGATTCATATTATCTGAAGATAGAAGAATAGATCAGTAGAAGATAGTATCAGAAATATATAGTAATTAAGATGTTATATAAAAGGTAGAATTAAAGTAGATACAGAAAAATGTAATATTAAGAATCTAGTTGATTATTACTAATTAATCTGGAGAATAATAAGAGAAGTAAAATTAAAAAGAAGAATAAAAATCAAAAGACATTCAAAAGATGATGCCAATATAATTGCCCAAGGATGCATGGAGAATGGCTTGAAGTTGCTCTTGTGATGTGAGATATAATTAAATATCAAGTGGGTTCTGGAAACCAGGAGTCAAGTTCATGGGCTCCAAAGTTGAGAGATAGAAGTATCAGTTAAATTTAATACCCAACTTAGCTATGTCAAGATAATTAGGGGGAGATATCTCAGTAAACTTGAAGTAGTATGTGCTATTATTCCATGAAACTATCTCACAGTGTAAGAAGGATATAATTCTCAAGCCACACTGCAAAGGTAAAGGCAGGTAAAGTAGATAGGTGAATTGTTTGTAAAAGATCCTATCATTTTATGATATGAATGTCTCCAGAACCTTATAGGTGTACTGGGAGAAATACATTGAGATGGCCTTAAATCCACCATTTAATGTTGGCTGGATAGTTATCTGTATTTTTAACCACAGTTAAATAAATTATTGCCTGATTCAGCTAGTTTTTCCATCACAAACTGTTATCTGCCAGGGTCTGATATGTGCATTATCAACAGTATTATTAAGATATGTAGAAATGGGGTTGCTTGGCTTGGGGATAGAAGTTATATAGATGAGGAGTTCATGATTGAGAGTAATAACTTTAAAGATATAGTTATGAAACCCAATAGAAAGTATAGTATCTATAGTAATCAGTATTAAATAAAAGAGGGCATCAGTTTTGATGGAATGAGCAGAAAGACAGCATGTTAACACATCTCTGATGTAAAGATTGCTCTGTCCAAGAAGATATAGATACTCAGTTTGTTTTATATATATGAATTGAAATGTTTCTGTTGCTTCTAGATTTCAGATGGAGATGCTAAGCAAGAGATAATTTATTAGCTATTTATAGATACAGGATAATATAAAGGGATATACAAAACCTATATAGGCTTAAAAGTGAAGACATGTATGCATAGAATACCATTGAAATTAAGAAGCAGCTGAATAGAATCTGAGGGAAGCATATATCTACATTCTTTAGGTAATTACATTTCATAAGATTAAGAATTAGATGATAAGGAGTTAATTTCCTAAAACAGCATCAAATCAGCAACTCAAGCTTTGTATTTACCAGCTATTACAAGGTCACTGGGATGATCATATGAGTGGAAGGTGGTTAGTTGAGCAGAGAGGAATCTGCAATGTGTCTGAGCTATAAAGGTAGAAGTTAATCACAGTTATAAAGGAGAGAATGGATAGATAGCATACTGATTGTATCATAACACTGAACCTTGAGGATAGAATTAAAGAATAAAAATGTTTCTCATAACTCAGACCACTTATACAGCTAACTATACTTCTCAATCCATAAGGAGATGAATTCATTTCATAGCCTACTCACCAGCTTGATGCAACCAAGAGAGTGAGGTTCAAAACACTGTAGGATTAGATTGAGGTAATTGAGATTAAGTCAGATAAATAGGTCTTTAAAGTTTGTGAGGACTTTGGATTGACTTGAATGCATGGCCATTTTATTTGTATTGAATGGAATTAGCTGTGAGGAGGAATGCCAGTTCTTGGGGTATTTAATGCAAAGCAAACAAGGGAAAAGAGAAAGTGAAGCCAGATAGATGAAAGAAGGCAACATTTGGACTGTTTATTATTATATTACTTTAATAACACAATAATAAAATCAGTAGTTTACTGATTGTGTGTGATGTTGAATGGCAATTAAGGGGTGAGATAACTTTAGTATTAATGAATAAAAAGAGAATTAAGAATAGAGAGTTAAAAGATGAATACTAAATAATTAGTGCATCAGAGTCTAGAATAGAAGGAGAGGGAGTAAAGAGAGGAGGTTAATGAGATCCACTAAATGAAAAAGAAAAAGGGAAAAAAATAACTTTCATTGTAGGTACTAAGTGGATGGTTTATGTTAACAGTGGGATTAATATAAATACTACTAGAGGAGAGCTAAACAGATAGGCTATTATTAATAGCAATTCCTAACAGTGTCTAATAAAAGCTTTATGAGGGAAAGAAAAGTAAGGAAAGAAAAGCATCATTTACAGGACAGAAAAGAATAGACCTGTAAATTGCAGAAAAGAGTACTCTAGAACCAGAAAAGTGCAGGTGAGTAGAATTAACCAAAATAATGAGCTTGCACTAGCATTCTCTTGTATTTAATGAGTTGAACATTAAGACAGTTAAAGAACTGACTAGGGTCTTATAGTTTGATTATAGAAAAAGGGGAGGTAGCCTTAAAGAATCACTCAATCTTCAGGGAGGTAAATTGTCTGAGAGCTTCATGTTTGACTTTGTTGATTAAATTCTGAAGGGTCAAGAAGAAGACTATGTCATGCATGGTGAGTAAGACAGTAGGAATAGATGTTGATAACTCAATGATGAGTAAATAATATGAAAAATCAGGTAGGGAAATAGCATTAATCTCTCCTTGCATAAAAGTTCCATCATCTTGGGGTAAGAACTTGATAAGCACCATAATACAACATTAGGAATATAGTGAACCAATGAGTATAAATCTACTGCTAGGCAGAGAGTGAATGTACACATTGTGTTGCAAGTCATCAGGAAATTACTAAATAGTATTTCCATTTAAAGCATCAAGTATGATAATCCTGCAGACTAGGTTAGTACTATCAGCTGGGAAAAAAGGCCCTGAATTGATATATACTAGGTGTTCACTGCCATTAGGCAGGATGCACTTGATAAAGGTGTGATTAACTAGAGTAGAGTAGATAATAGTTAGGGTGCTATTTTGTTAGTAGATGGAGTGTCCAGATTTAAGATCATATACAGATATACTAAAGTCATCAAAGTCCACTATATACATCTTGTTCTTCCCAATTAAATATGAAGTGTTCCATGGGGCTGAATAAGACCAATTCTGTCTGGTTCAAAGGCAGACAACAAGAATGATACTAAGTCCAGGAGAGGGAAGGAAGACTGATAGTTAGCTAGTTATCAAGATAATATATAGATTGGAGAAATATTTAATAAACCTTTAATGATCAGAGATGCACAAAAAACCTGTATCATTAACATGTACTATGATGAGAGAGGGGATAATATTAAAGAGGCAAATAATCTCATAGTGTGAGCTCAGGGTATCATGATAAGCATATTAGTAGTAGATCTTGCAATCTTCAATTCAGACTAAATAACTTCTATCTATGGATAGTTTGAAGCTGATATCATTGAGAAATGATTACTTCTTAATGACTGTACCATGAGAGAAATAATGGAATGTGTTGGCTAAGAATCCTATCAGCCTTGCAAGGAAAAAATGAAACATTGGTGCATACCTAGATGCAGATATTATAGTTCCTTGACTAATATATCTAGGGATGTAAACTAGTTAATATATTCAGGCTAGTAATAAAGCCAGCCATACTTCCCAGCCCATAATATAGCAAAGTGATTCCAGGACATACTGACCCAGCTGAGGCAGTAGACATCAAAGAGTTCAAAATCATTAAGAATCTTAAACACACACTCAGAAGGAAGATAATCAAGTGAATTGGCATGCTTAGTGAGAGGTTCTGGTTGCTGGGTATCACTAGATGAAGGGCTAAATAGTGGCATTTTTTATAGGTGGTTCAAGAGAGAGGGGTGATAAATGAAGAGAGAGAAAAAGGTTAAAAGTGTAAGTAGGAGTGTGATGCAGGTCCAGTGGAGGAATGACTGTAAAGAAAGAAACTTATTACTAGGCAATTAGGGATGAGAAAAGACAGTAAATATAGTAAAATCATGGTGATATTAAGTCATATTAAAATTGAGTTAGATGCAGTGAGTAACACAATATGAGGCCTAGCTGAGTTAAAGGATTTTTGTTCCTTGCTGTTTTCAGTAGTAAAAATGGTAGGGGGGCAGCAAGCATGAAAAGACACTGTACATGAACTAATGTCTCCTTGATATATAGTATCATAATATATCTGACCTTGTTATAGGTAAAAGGGGGATAAAAGGGGAAATAGTGGATAGAACTATGAGAATAAAGAATGTTTTAAAGATAAACACTAAACAATTAGTGTATCAGGAGGTTAGGAAGCAGAGGAGAAAGTGCATTTAAAAGTAGAATACTACAATATGGGAGCCACATGAGGATAGGGTGTCAGCTATGACCTAAACTGTTTCCTCATGAGAGACTTAAATATCAAGAAGATAGTGAATGGGAACTGGTAAGCTTCTAATAGGCTGTGGGGGAGCTAGGAAATAGTATTAGTTGATAGTTATAGTGGATAGAGCTTCAAGTTCAGAAGAGGGAAGTAGACTTGTATAGTAAGGCAGATTTTAACCATGGTAATGAAATCATGGTGATGTCTGCTCATATTAAGATCAAAATGAACATAATGCATAACACAAGATGTGAGCTCTAACCTGGGTTGCTGAGTATGGGTGGTTTTGGTTGCCTGCTATTTTCAGTGACATAAACCACAGGGGATAGGAGAAGGAAAAGAACAAAGCACTAAAATCATACATAATGAGTGCTGTGATGGGTTGATGTAATAATTTACTATACTTGGTTTTTTTTTTTACCTGCACTTGAGATTAAACTCTTCATCCATTTAGTGTGATAGACTGTATCACTGGAAGGGGACAGGGGAAATGAAGGTATTCAGTGTGCTTTGATAATATAGTCAACATAAGATGAAAAGACATTACAGGCAGGATTGCTGTATGAATTATTAAAAAAAAAAAAAGAAAGAAAGATGAGTTTAAAAGTTAAAGAGGAAAACATGAGAGTGTGGATATAATGCACCTATGATTACCCAGATTATGCCTTAAGATATTTTCTGAATGTCAGGTATAAGATCACAGTAGTTTGGAAAGCCCATAATGGGTTGGATGGAGTCCAGATAGAATATTAAGTCAATTAAGACATCCAAATCATCAATAACCTATTTGTAAAGTTAGTGATTAGTATATTAATAGAGAATAAAGGAGTAGGTTATAGAATCCAAAGATCCAACAGCAAGATAAAGGGATGGGTGAATGGAAAGATATTTCAAGAATAAATTGTGTAGATGAATGGCATATATTCAGTGTTTAATAAAGATGCTATTACCCTGTGATAAAAATGTTTCAATAAGCATCAAGAATTGAATGGAAGATGATCATCCAATGAATGTGAATTCCCCACCTAATACTTCCTGCATATAGAAGGAAGACCACAGCTGGTAGAATTACTGCAGGGCTTCACCACTAGAAGAGTATAAAACTCTGAGGCTGATAGCCTCAGTTGGAGGTAACCTAATATAGAACTCTGAATGGATGGTCCATTCAGAGCTGTTGAGTAGAATAAGCTCAATTACCCTGAGAACTCTTTCAAATTTAAAGTATCATGCCCTCACTTTGGGTATTGAGTGTGAGTAGATAGATATAATGGCCAGATTTGAGATTATATGCAGACATAGTTGGTAGCCCAAATGTGCTGATAAAAAGTTTGTTTTTCCCAATCAGGTAAGGAATCTGGCATGGTGGCAGAAACCACCCTTTCCCACCTACAAGAGGTTGAATGAATGTCCTGGGAATGACATTATCAGTTAAATACTAATATAGGTGATATATATATCAGAAATGTAAGGGGTTTAGAGATCATACTGGGCACACATAAAATAATGAGTAGGTACAAAAAGACACAAAAACCCTGTAACATTGATGAGGACTTTGCTTCACTGAGGATGGATATAGGAATGAAAGTGAAGCTGAGCTGGTGAACTAAATGTAACACCATCAAGTATTTATTAGTAAATATTATTAGTATTTAGCCAGACTATATAATGTCCTGCTGTTGCAAACCAGCAGGCTCCTGGAAAGTTCTGTAACATAATTGCCTTCTTCTTGTAGAAGTTAATAAATGTCTTGGCTAGTATAAGGTAAATGAGAAAGTCAGTAGCTGTAAATATGAAAAATAAATAAAAAAAATAAATCATATATTCAGAGCAGTATATTACTTGACTCTGACTTCTGGAGGAGGGTATAAGCTGAGTGCAATGATACTACCAGCCATACTCCTAGATTCAGGATGTCATATATCTATTCCATAAGCTACTTACAAGCTTGAGGTGGTAAACATCACAGGGCACAAAATGGCAAAGAACAAGCAAAAGACAGTCATTGTCCAGATGATTAAGGAGGCTGATGGGCTTGAAATCATATTATCTGACATGTAGACACAGTTCAGCTTTTTAAATATCTAATATTATATATAGTAAGATTGATATTAGGGATGGTGAGTAAAGATATGAAGGGTGGTTAGATGTTTAAAATAACTAAAGATTATTAGCCTGGCTGTATACTTAGCTTGAATAATGGCAGAAGAAGAGAAAATCTAAAGACCTATCAAGTAATGATTGTGTTGTTTTTTAGTATACTAATGGCCCTACTTTGTTAACTGGCTGCATGCAAGGCATGCATAATATAGGAATAGATCTATAGTGTAGGAGATGAGTAGCATGCAGATAGGGATTTACTTGAGTATAAAGAGAATGAAAATGAGAAAAGTGGGTAGTATTAGAATATGAGGTAGCTTAAAGATAGACTCTAAGTAATTAGAGTATCAGAACATAGGATGAAAGCAGAAGAGAGAAATAACAACAACAAAGAGAAATATCTGGTAAAATAATAATAGAATTTGAAACAGTATTGAGTAATGAAATGCATAATTAATGTGTCTAATTAGATGAGAAAAACCCTGTACAGAGCCACAGTTAGACAGTAAAAAATATGGACTGTAGTAAACAGCAAATAGAAAGATATATGACAAAATACTATACTATATGAATTGTAGGAGACAAAAGAAAAACAGTAGATTTAAAAGTCCCAGAGCACAACTTATTGGTGTGGAAGTGTTGTGGGACAAACTGTGTGAATTGTCCCTTCAGATATTATTTGGATGTGAGGGGTAAGATTGCTGTGCTCTGGAAAGCCTATAATAGGTTGGAAGGAGTTCAGTTTAAAGAGTATATTAATTAAGACCCTAAACTTATCACTGACCTGCTTGTGCAGTTGATGATTGACAGACAGGCAGAGAATGTAGTAGTAGGTTAGAGAACCCAAAAATCTGATAGCAAGATAGAGGGATGGGTGAATAGAAAGGCATTTCAAGGGTAAATCACATAAATGAATGATGTCTGTTTGATGTTTAGTAAAGATGCTATTACTCTGCAGTAAAAATGTTTCAATAATTACCAGGATTTGGATGGAAAAGAGTTGGCTGATAAACATAAATCCCCTATAAAAAGCTGCTTGGATATATAAGGAGGAAGATCATAACTGGTAGAAATGCTGGAGAACATCACTACTGGAAGGATTTACTATTTTGAGGCTAATAGATATAGTACAGCTTGTCTGAGACAACCTGAAGAAGATGAAGTATGATTGAATGATCCATTCAGAGCCATTAGATAGAATAAGCTTAATAGATGTTGTATTCTCAAAGGACAGTCTGTTTGGTTCTGATATTATGCATGAGTAGATAAGACAGCTGGATTCAAGATTATATGCTAATATAGTAGGCAGCTCAAATGTGCATGTATAAAGTTTATTCCTCCCAATTAGGTATGAAATCTGGTTTTACAGAGACCATGCTTGGCCCCCTGCAAGAGGTTGGATGACTGTCCTGGGCAGACATTATTAGTGAAGTACTGATGAGTAAAATGAGAGATTTGGAGATCATACTGGGAACAAATAGAGTTAGAAGCATGTAGATAAAGGCACAGAACATCAGTAGTATTAATGAGAACTTTACTTATTATAGGAGAAAAGTATGAATAAGGTTGAATCTGAGTTGATGAACTAAAGGTAATATCATTAAGTGTTTATCAATATAACCTATTACTATCTACCCAGGCTATGTAATGGCCTGCTACTGCAAACAGGAAAGCTTCTGGATATTTTTGTAAAATAGTTTCATTTTCCTTGGAAAAGTTAATGAATGACTTGGCTAGTATAAGATAAATGGGAAAGTCAGTATTGATAAATATAAAAAAGAGCAAATAAATAAATGACATACTCAGAGTAGTATATTGCTTGAGTCTGACTTCTGATGAAGGAGATAGAGGGGAGGATATAAACTGAATGTAATGATACCTCCAGCCATGATCCTAGATTCATAAGGTAGTGTATGTGTTGAATAAATGACTGACAAGTCTGAAGCAGTGAACATCACCTGGCATGAGATGGCAAAGAATGAGAAGAAAACAGTCCTTATCTAAATGAGTAATTAGGCTGATAGAATATAGAGCTGATGCTGCTATATAAATATCTGACATCATATATGATAAGTTAGATATAGCAGCAGAAAGGCAGGACAAGAAAATGGGTAGAATGATAAACTAAAGATTATTAGCCTGAATGTGAACTTATCTGATAGAATAAAATATATAAAGCTAGGAGGAGAGGAATTGATACTAACCTTAATGATGGTGATATTAAACATTAATGATTATAGATGGAGAGAGAGTGTGAGTAATAGCTGTATTTTTTTAGTAACCCAGTAACTTAGACTACTTTGTTAACCAGCTGCAAACAGCACTTACATAATATAAGAACTCACTACTAGATGGGAAAAGAAAATAAAGAAATTAGATAGTTACTATAATTACTAATATAATGATATCCTCCTCTGCTGCTGCTTGCTCAAAGCCAAATTGATCTTAGCCCACAGAGACAATAAAATGAGTAAACATAAGGGGGAAAAAAAAATAGAAAGGTATAGCAGGAGATATTAGGTCTTATAAAGTATAAAAGTTGGAGAGTAATAAAGAAGAAGGGAAATAAAGAGATATAACACAAAATACTGTGTTCTATAAAATATAGAACTTAGTGTTTTAAAAGTCAAAGATTGAAATCTGGAGTGGTATATTTAGGGGTGTGTCTGCAATTATCCAAATAATTCCTTAGGGGGTTATTTAGATATCAGCAATATGAGCAGGATGCTCTGCAGAGCTGATAGTAAGTTGAAGACCTTCCAGAGTAAATAATGAATCAATTAATTGCTATAACAGAGAATTTGCCCTCCACAACAAGCCATTAGGAGCTGAGGTAGGAATGAAACAGTAGATCATAGATTCCAGAGATCCTATAGCAAGATGGAGAGATAGATGAATGCATACTATTTTGAGGTCTTAAGATGATTTGTGTACTTTGAGAAGATCTGTTCAGTGTATAGTAAAGGTCCCATCACTCTATAGTAAAAATGTCTGAATAAGAATTGTGTTTTCCTCATCATGACCTGTTCATCTGATGAAAAGAAAGCCCTCATTTGATCCTAATTGCATATAGGAGTAGGATGGGAAGTACCACTGAGAAAACTCTTATAATACTTGACCATTGGAAGGGTTAATAACCTTAAGATGAGATATGTAGAAAACATTAGATCTAGGTAAGTCATGATAGAACTCTAAGTATATCATACATTTAGAGTCATTATAGAGGGTAAGCTCTATGGCACTGGGATATCTTGCAAAGGAATAGCACCATGCCTTGGCTTGTGGAATTAGCTGTGAGTAAATCAGACTGCTAGATTCAAAATTGTAGGCTGACATGATTAATAGCAGTAGTGAATAGATGTAAAGCTTATTTTTTCCAATCAGAAAGGGAGTCTGGTGTGATGGCAGAGATCAGGGTTTCCCTCCTATCAGGGGTTGAATAAATGTTCTATGAATGAATTGTTGAGTAAACTATTTACCAGTATAGAGAAGAAAGATGGAGCTGATGTGGAAATATACCTAGATTCTAAAGTAGGTGAAAAGACACAGTAGACACCAGCAGCATTAATAAAGACTTTATTTTGAATATAATGGGCAAAGTGAGATAATGAAAGCTGAATTGATGAACTAAGTTTAAGACTATAGACTGTTTACTAATGAATACTAGCATCATCAAGCTAGATCAGGTAGTTACCTGCTGTTGCAAAGTATGATGTGCCAGGAAGATTTCAGATGAGAGTTGCCTTGCCCTTGGAGAAGTTATGAATTGACTTGCCTGATAGAAATATGAAAGTTAGTAGTAGGAAGCATAAAAAGGGTAGATAAACAACATATAAAGATTATTATATGATATAACCTCAGATTTGAGTGTGACAAACATGAGTAAGTCTTTTAACTCAGGCCAGTGGTATTACCAACCATGCTCAGTGATCCACACTGTGACATATTTGTTCTACTCATTGTTGATGAGTTTGAGGCTGCAGAGTTCACTACATAAAATGTAGCAAAAAATAAGGAGAATACATTTATAATTGAGGCATTCAATGGGGCTGACAGAGTGAGAGGGTTAGGCAACATAGAAATCAGACATTGTGGGCAGTAGAATTGATATGTGGATGGCAAGACACAGTAAGAAGAATGATGAGATACATGAGATAGCTATGTAAAAAGTATTAGACTAGCTGTGCATTGAGAGAGTTAAAAGGAAAAATGAAAAGCTATGCATGAAGGAATTGAAACTAACCTTAATGCTGACATAAAGAGTTGATGGTTGCAGATAGAAGATGATATTAAAATAACTACTATAAAATAGCTGTGTTCCTTGTGTCTTATTGACCATATCTTTGTTGGCATTCAAGGTTGGGAAGGGGAGGGCACCCCCCTGATCTGACTTAGCAAAATCACATGATCCCACTGAAGCTGGACCCCCCCCATTTTTAGTGTATAGTAATATAATACTGTCAACTGGGCTAGTTGATGCCATATAAAACTAAGAGCTCATAATTACTGGGCAGTGATGATTTGCCAGGCATTTTAAAAGCTGAGAACTGATATAGAAGGATAAGGAAAATGAAAGTGGTAAGAGTAAGTAATATTAGGAGAATGAAGAATTATTTAAAGATAAACACTAAATAATTAGTGTATCAGGATGTGAGACCAAAGCAGAGGAGAGCATTGAAAAAGTACAGGAAATTTGAATGAGAAATAAATGCTGAAAAGCATTCAAAAGTAATATAATAATTGCACAATGAATAAGAATAGTCAAACTCTAGCAAACCCTATAAGATAGAGATTAGATGAAAACTGGTATAGGGGAGGGGAGCCAGTATTAAAGGCCCAGTAAAAGATAAGCATATCAAGTATCAAAGAAGGAAACTGAAAGCACTTTTAAAATTAGAACAACATAGTATAGGAGCTGCATGAGATTGGGGTGTTGGCTATGACCCTAACTGTTTTATCATTAGAAACTTGAATGTTAAGAAGACAGCAGATCAGGAACAGTAAACCTCTGATGGATTATAAAGGGACTAGGAAATAGTATCAGTTGATAGTTATAGTTAACAGGGCTTCAAAGTATTCTGTGTGTTGTGGATCATAACTGGTTAGATCAATTGGAATGATATCAGGGGAGTCAGTGAAGAGGTTCAGGAAGAGAGAGATTGAGGGAATAAAGAGACTTATTAGCTGTGCAAAATAGTGTGAAATAATAGTATTCCTTCAATAGCTAATAAAATGGCCACTAAAATGAGGTGAGAACATCTCAATCAACACCACATCTTTATATTAATGAGAGCAAGAAATAGCTGTAAATCCATCCTCAGAAGTGAGTTTTAAGTACCCATTCTCAGACCAGACATGGGAGATTTCATCAACAATCTTGCCATTGGATGTGTTGATGATCTTAAGGCATTCATAGTGAAAATAAGTATTATCTAAGTCTAATAAGCCACAAGTGTGTGAATAAACCAGGCACTCTGAATGATTGAGGAGGATAATCTCAATTGAAATGCAGGCATTAGGAAGATGGAAGGCAAAAACCTCATTATTAGTAGCTATTTATCTGTATATTTAAGTATCAGATATGAGATCATAGGCTGACATCATAAGAGATTGATTGCAGCAGGTATAGAGTTTTTTATTACTAATAAAGTATGAGTAATTCCTGGTAAATAGAGACCACAATTCTGCTCCATCCAGAGATTGGATACAAATACTAGGGTAGTCCCAATAGTTAGCTAGTAATAGGGATGGCAAAAAGAACTGCAATATGATAAACAAAACATACTGAGGCTCAGAGTCAGCAGAAATGATACACAGTATATCAGCAGAGTTGACCTTAATAGTATAGATAGAGAGGCAGTAGATTGAGATATTGAGTTTATGTGGCCAGCTATAAGAGTCCCCATTAAGAACTCTCCAGTAAACTCCATCTGGAGCTACCCAGATAGCATAGCAGCCTGCTACCAAAAAGGATGTCATGTGTGAGAAATAATAATATGAAGCTATGGATTCAATGCATAAATTATATTGTGTGGTTAGCTGGAGGAGTTGGAGAGGCAGATCTAGCAGGAGTGTGCTGCAGACAGGCATAGTGACAGTTAGACATAGAGGAGAAGAGAGAGATAAGATGAAATGATAACTAAAACTTAAAGTAGTTAGTATAATAACTATTATGTTAGAGTAATAGATTGAAGGGGATTGGAATTAAGGGGAGGAGACAAGCTGGAGATACTAACTGCAGGATGTATGTTAATCAGTGAGACCTAATATAAGAGAAAGAAGATGTGGAAGGGACTGAAAGAAGGAAAAAGTAAATGGCTACCTAGTAATACTGGCTCTGGGGGCTGGGATGGTGGTGGCTATGAATCAAAACAGTGAAATAAGACTGGAAGGGGATGTTTTCCCTGTGAATGATGATGTAATAATAAAATATGGAGATAGAATAATATGGGAAAATCTAAGAAAAGTGTATAAGTAAATGGGAATGTAGGTTAATAAAATATTAAATATAAACTTACCTGGCAGATAAAAGCATGCAGAAACAAATACAAAGACAAATAAGATAATATAGTAATAGCTGAAGGCACTAACATGTTGGTGTAGGAATAGAGTAGTAATTCATTAGGGCATAAGAAAAGCAGACTGTCTGAGAGTTATAAATCAATAACTATACAAAAGTAAGTTAGATGAGGATATAAAAAGGAGAATATAGCTAATTACTAACATGAGAGTGGGAGACATACCTCTAGAAATAGAAAATACACACTACTTCTTAAGGAAAACAAGAGGATTGAAGTACCATACAAAGCACCTGTTAATCACAAAGCTCCATAGTTATCAGAGGTGCTGTAAGGGATATTATGCTGATTAGGTTCTATAGAGATTTGAGACAAAAGAGTTAATTAATGATAGTCCCCACACTATTTCTAGTATATTAGTATTGGGAATGGCCAGAACACTCCTAGAAGGCCAGGGAGAATAGAAGGCCAGGTCTATAGGTAATAGCAAGGTTAAGATATAAGAGGATAAAGCAATGACATGCATTAAGATAATATGCATAAATAGTATGAGTTTGCAGCTTAATAAAGGTATCATTACTCTGAGGGAGGAATATTTCAATTACTATTAAAGGCTTGATATTTGATCAACCAATATATAGAAACAATCCATTTAGTGCAGATTAAATATAGGAGGAAACAGACTATAACTGTGAAAATTCCTGTAAGATCTCTCCACTCAAAGTGTCAACAACTTTAATATGTGGGGGTGTAGGGAGATTATGTGTAATAGAGGTGACTTCAGGGGCATTGAAATATATCAGGCATTTAAATCCATTGGGAAGGATGACTTCAATAGCATTACAGTAGTGCTGACCACTAAGATGACTAGCCTGTTCTGAGGTTGTGGGTGTGGTGTAGATGTGCTGACCAGAATTGATGTTATAAGCACTAAGCTCAGGAGGGTTTATGGATGACAGGTATAGCTTATTTTGTTCTATCAAATAGGGGACTTTTGGTGTCATCCATGACAACTGCTTTGCTTCAGAGAGGAATTGGATGGTAACAAGGTTACTAGAATTCAAATTAGTAATGATATATAAGTATAGCTAGATGAAAGAAAATATTAAATAGAGCATACTTGAGGGTGGATCTGGACCTATCAAAAACACACACTATACTAGAAGAGTTAATAAGGAGATGGCAAGATGAATCAGAAGGATAAGGGACTTAAAGAAGTATTAAATCACTGATTGTCTTACTAGTGAGAATTTGCCAGTGTACATTCAAAGGATCATAATTGACAGGGGGAGTATGGACATCATTATCAGTCCTAACAATATATTAGCCTGCAGTGACAAAGGAGCCAAGTGAGCTAATAAAAGTAATTTCAGTTGGTCTGCTAATGATGCATTTATATAATGTGTCAGCTGAGTATTTTATATTTTTAGTAAATACATACAGAGAGTTGGGGGAAATAACATACTAAAATTGTAAAATTGTTTAGCTTGAAGATCAGTATCATAAGGGGAAAGTTGGGTTTAAAAGTCTGACAAGTGATAATGCAAGTCAAAAAGGAGGATGTATGATTTAATGTATTCATTCCATTTATAACTGACTAGTTGCAGTTTATAGAGTTCAAAGGCAGGAAGGTATTACAGAATGAGTGCAAAGCATTCAGAAGGCATGCATTGTAGCAGATTGTGAGGGTTATGTATGGATTGAGCTGGTGCCAGGGTTTATTGATTGCTGATAATAAGAGATATTGGGAATCCTGAAGATATAATAGTAAATCAAGCTATTAGTCTCTAGTCTAGTTAGAATTGGATGTTAATGGCAATGAAATCAGGTAGCTCAAAATAAAAGAATACATACTGATAGAGGTGAGCTGCAAGGCTCTCTTGCTAACAGGTCAACTAACAGGAAGTCAATGTGTGTAAATAGGATTAATTCCCCAGGTATTATCAAAGAGAGACAAAGATAAAAGGGTGTTCTCATTGAGAGAGGAGAATATGGGGGTGAATTGATATGATATATCAGAAAGTGATGAAAGGGAAGTATTCTATATTTGAAAAGCTACACATTAGATAAAGAAGGTAGATGATAGTGGTAAACCCTACCTGGCAAGTAAAAGAATAGCAGTGGTCTGACAATGTTGATTGCCACTGAGATCAGGTCATGAAGGAGAGTGAAGCAGAAGCTATAGTAATGATAACTAAGCTAAATACTGAAAGTAAAGATCTAATGAGCTAATAAGAGTATATATCTGATTGATTACTAAGTGAACTGGTCAGAGAAGAAAGATGGTAGTAGAAGGAATGATTAGAAGAGGGAAAAATGAAGGTATAACTAGTCCATACATAATGCATGTAGTGGTGAGTTAACACAACAGGTGCAAGAGAGAAGACATGGCCCCTGGAAAAGGGAATGGGGTCAGAAAGAAAGAGAGGACAGAATTCAGAGGTAACAGGTAAGATAATGATATTAGAAGGAAGATAGATAATAGATGGCATGGATGAGAAAAGAATAGAATGAAGATGAGAGTAAATTATGAGATGATGCTGTAGAGTAATGAAAAAAGTGAGATTATAAGGCACTATTGTACTAAATAACACAATGGATAGATAATTCAATATGAAGGTTTAAATAAATGAGGAAAGCACAGTAGGTAGTCTACTGTGAAAGCTGATAAGAGGTAGGTAATGAGATGAAAGAGAACTGTAAGGAAACAGCTGAGGTATCTTATTTCTATGTAGACTTGAATAGTGTGGGATAGACATAACAGCAGCTTCATGAGAAAGTAAGACTATTATGAGAGGCAAGAGAGAGTACTCAGTATTAATTAGACCTTAAACTCAGCTTCACATGTTGAGAAGAGAAAGAAGTGGTATAACAAGGTATATCATAATGATCCATTCAGTTCTACTTGAGGATAGTAAAGATGGTAGCTTCATAAAGTAGCAGAAAGAGAAGGAATGGCATAACTAGGTGCATTACAGTAATTAATTATATTAGAATATCAGCTGTACTGGGAGGGAGGAGAAGAGAGTAACATGCATTGCAGTGAGTTATCATCAGGCTGCAGTGTATGATAGATAGTTGGTGGAGTGCATCATAGTAATGAATTAGATTATACTTGAGGATAAACATAACACCAGCTTTACTAAAGTGTTGCAAAGAGGAAGGGTAGTAACAGAAGATTACATCACAGGAAGGAATGATATTATAATGCAAGATAAGTGTAAGACCATCTTCACCATAAGAAAGAATGATAGAGTAAAGTGCATCACAGTGAGTAACTAGATTATAGTGTGGGATAGGCACAATGCCAGCTTCACAATGTAATGGGAAGAGGAAGGAAGGGAACTTAAGATGCATTATAGTAATAGATTAAGCTATGCTTAGGGATAAACCTAATACCAGCTTCATAATGTAATGAGAAGAGGAAGGATGGCAACATGAGATGTATTACAATGATGAATCAGATTATACTTGGGGATAAACCTAATAGTAGCTTTACTGTGCAATGAGAAGAGGAAGGACAGCAATATGAGATGCATTACAGTAATGAATCAGGTTATACTTGGAAATAGATCTAATAGTAGCTTCACCATGCAATGGAAAGAGAAAGGGCACCAACAGGACCTTGAGAGATTACATTGCAGAAAGTGATGATGTTGTGGTGGAGGATAGACATGATGTCTACCTCAATAGTACTGGGAGGAAGGATGATAAAGCAGAGTATATCATAGCAAGTAATCTAGTTATGTATGAGGATAGGCACAACTTCAGCTTCACCAACTATCAAAGAAGGAAATAGAATGGCAAAGTAAAGTGCATCACAGCAAGAGAATAGATTATGTGATGAGGATAAGTATAATCCAGCTTCACCCATGGCATCATCAACCTGATTCTGGTGGAGGAATTGGGTCAAATCCTGGGCAGAATTGGGTTGGACCTTGGAATGGAAATGGGGTCAGTTTTGATGTTCTGCCTGCCAAGCCCACCTTGGATAATCCCTGCTCTGGTGAATCAGAGTGCATAATTTCTGAACCCAATTCCAATTCCAGACCTAATTCTCTAAAAAATAGGGTTAGTTCCTCAGGGATCCCCAGTCTCTCCAATTATATTTACTATATATACTACTGTTCTATTTAAGAATAGGAGAATAGCTATAGTAAGGATACCTAACTATGTTGATGACTTAGACTTGATTATAAGTTCTCATTCTATAGAAAATAACTACAGAGTTATAGAGGAAGCTGCTCAGGAGGTTTTTCAAAGAGGAGATAAAAATTTAATTCAGTTTGATATGAATAAGACTGAATTGATTTATTTCTATCCTAAACCTAGAGAGAAGAATTACTCTATTACACTGTTAGAAAGAGAAATCAAGCCTAAAGAGTCAGTTAGATGGCTAGGGGTCTGGTTGGA
>JANTQH010000181.1:0-58417 GCA_032988465.1 Onygenales sp. PD_10
TTGCCAGGTGCACTGTCAGGCACACTGCTGGGCCTGAGGTCTGAGATCTGAGGTCTGAGGGTGCAGTTGATCTATATGTGACATGTGATCTTCTTTGTGCATTATAAGCCTTAAAAATCTTATAATAGTACTTAAATGTATAAATGATATTCTTCATCTCAGTTAGAGCACAAGCAACCTTCTACATATTAGAGGTAGAGAGGCACTCAAATAGAATAACATATTTATTTTGTAAAGTCCTACAAGAAGATATCACAACAGTAGGTAAAGAGGTTGAGAGAGGTAGTATGAAGATCAGGAAGGCAGCAGACTTATAATAGAGCTTTATAGGAGAATTTAGTTTATTTACATGAGAGTAGAGAACTGAGTGTAGGGCTAGAAGAGGCAGAGAATACATTAAAGTAATAGAGTCAGATAAATTAGAGTTAGTAGTAATATTATCCTTCCTAATAATAAACATTATAATTAGAGTCACAGGAACAGGCATTGTAGCAGGCTATACAGACAGAGGAGCAGAAATTTTAATCTTATATAACTTAAGTAGGGCCTTATAGTTATAAGGACAGTCTGTACTGTGTTAGTTCATATAATCAGAGTTTCTAGGAAAAAAAAACTCATAATATAGTTTATAATATTTTACTTATGAGTTCTACAGGCAATAAGTACAAGCATAGACTTCTATATAAGTAGCTAGAGGAGAATGTACAGCTTGAATAGATTAAGACTCTTACTATAATATTCATATAAAGTGTTTATCTTCTAATTATAATAGTACATTAAGATTATATTAGAGTTTAGACTACTATCATCAAATAGTTTCTACTGCAAGATGAGATCCCCTATAAGAATTCATTATAATAAGTATAGGCACTGAGGCTCATATAACTTCCACAGGGGGTTCATAAGGAACTGTAGGTTAATAAAGAGACCTCATTTTTCTATAAAATTAGTATGAAGAGTAATAGTCTCCCATATAGATTTTCTATCAGTATAAATATAATTATGCAAATTAGACTTCTCTTTAAACTCATCAAGCTCCTTCTCAAACAGCAGGAGATTAGCATGATCATAGAAATTTTAATAGACTAATATAGTAGTCTAGTAATTCAGAAAGTAGGTAATAAAGTAGCACACCTAATAGTACTAATAGTTAGAGTTAGAGATGAGAAGTAAGGGAGAGCTCACACAAGAGAGCAGGTAGAGCTCAGGCCACTTATTCATAAAATATTCTCTAGTAAGACTGAAGATCTCTATCATAGAATAAGAGATCATATAGATCAGAGTCAGAGGAGAAGTTTCACAGAAAGTAGGAAAGGTAAGAGAGTAAGTTAAGTAAGAGTTAAAGTATATAAGATTAGTATTAAAAGCTGTAGAGATCTAGCAACTCAAGAGGATGAAATTTAATAAGAATATGATAAATTATAATACTTTATAGAGAAAAAGGATAATTTATAAAGATTAAAAGACAGCTAGCCCTCTTCATCATCAAGCTTAGAGTTAAGGCTCTAGTAATTAAATTCCACATCTTTAGCCAGTAATATATGAATATCATCTAACTCCTTCTTGAGGTATTAGGAGAGCTGAGTCTGAAGGTCATGCAGACTTTAAATGACAGCAGAGTTACTATAAGCATTAAAGGAGAAATTAGGGAGTATACAAATAGTGTTGTAAACTTAATTTGTGAACCCACTGGGTTTTAAATCTGAAAAGGAAAAAACCCACCTTGGGTTAGATTCTTGGCATTTAGCAAAACCTGATGAGCTAATTAGATCAGGGCATTCAAACCTGATTTTTTTTTTCAAACCTGATGGGTTTATACTAGTCCCAAAGGAGCCTAGTGCCAGCCTAATGAGGCCTAGTGCTAGCTGTAATAGGATTAGTGCTATCTGACTAAGGAGAAAAACCAGCTGCTAGGCCTAATTTAACCACTACTAGGCCTATTTTAGCCTAGTATAAACCCATCAGGTTTGAAATGAGTTGACTAGTAGAAACCTACTAACCTGTTTTTTTGGGTTTAATCAACCAATTAAAACTCATGAACTCATTTAGGTAGGTGCCTGAGGTAGTTTTTTAATCTAAACCTAAAAAAAAACAACACTACACATAAGTCTGTTTCAGGATCCAGTAATAAAGAAGAGGGCTATTAATAAGATTAGGGTAAGTATTAGAAATATCTGATGATATCTTAGTTTCAGGGAAGATACTTAGTACAAGCTTTAAAGATAATATATCTAAGCTAGAAGTATTATCTTCATTCATATGGATAATGTTTCATTACAAGAGGTTAGTGTCCCCTATAAGATAGAAGTAAATGAGCCTTGTAGGATACTTACTGAGTTATCCTACTAAAGGAAACTTAATTACATAATATTTTTCACTGACTATATTAATCATATAGTAAAGAGACTGTGTAATGATGCAAGAAGGCTTTAAGATAGAACTCATATAAAGAAGGTAGAAGATCTATTTACATATAAGAGGTTATTTTTCTTTAAAAGATAGAGCTGTGAAAGGTTTATTTTATATAAAAAAAAGTAATTATCTAGTATTATAACTAAATCAGATTAGTATGATTAGTAAATCATATAATTCTATCTTAGGTAACTATTTTTAGGGTAAAGTCAAGTTTGATGGGAGAGAATATGGTTTTTAAGATCACATGATCAGTTTATATAATTATATATAACCTTATTATATTACTTAATGCTACTACAAATTATACTCCTTTTCATACTACAGTCTTACCTATTTTATTATATATAATTGCACAATCTTTTCCATAGCTTTCATACAATCAGATACCTTCAAAATTATATTAGCATTATAATTTAATCTATCATCTTACTTATTATTTACTTTAGTATAATATCTTCTTATCTAAGTATTTATAATATTTTTTACTAGTTTATAAATACTTTACATACTAGTTATACTTCATTTTAAATTATCTGGTCTAAATGTGTGTCTGCATAATTAGATGATTATTTTACTTTTTATATATTATAACTATATGATATTATTTAAGTATAATATACTACTTTTCTTTACTTCTTTCATGTTGTCAAGATATCATGTCATAGAAATTACTAATAAATGTATTTTAATAATCTGAAATAAAAAATATTAATTTAAAATAACTCTCCAAACTTTTATATTATTTTATATGTATGAAAAGTATGTATAATCAGACTCTCTCTTCTCTTTTAATCTTCTTATAGAGCTGACTATTTCTTTATACAATACTTTTCTACCTTAGAGTTCTTAAACTTTATTATACTTTCCTCTAATTATATTCTTTTACTATAAAAATTCCTTTTTTATCTTCTTGTGATTCTGAAGGTGTCTAATTGTATGAAAGCTATAGAAAAGATTGTATGATTATATATAATAAAATAGGTGAGACTGTAGTATGAAAAGAGGTGTAGTATGTAGTAGTACTGAGTAACATAATAGAGCTATATATAATTATATGAACTGGTCATGTGATTCTGAAAATCACATCCTTTCCCACTAAACTCAACTTCACCCTAAAGGTAGTTGCCTGAGATAGAATCATATAATTCATTAATTATATTAATCTGATTTAGCTATAATACTAAGTAATTATTTCTTCTTATATAAAATAAACCTCCTACAGCTTTATCTTTTAAAGAAAAATAACCCCTTACACATAAGTAGACCTTCTGCCCTCTTTATATGAGTTCTATCTTAAAGTTTCCTTGCATCATTGCACAGCCTTTCTACTGTACAATTAATATGGCCAGTGGAAAACATTATGCTACTAAGTCTCTCTTAGTGAGGTAGCTTAGTAAGTGTCTCACAAGGCCTACTCACTTCTACTCTGCAGAGGACACTGACCTCTTATAATAAAATATTATTCATATAAATAAAGATAATTCTTTTAGTTTAAATATATTATCTTTAGAGCTCACACTAAGTATCTTTCCTGAAACTAAGATATTACTAGATGCCTCTAATATTTGCTCTAACCTCACTAATGAGTCTCTCCTTTGTTGCTGGATTCTAGAACAGGCTTATGTAGTCCCTAACCTCTTCTTTAATGTATATAATGACTCTGCTGTTATCTGAAGTCTATATGATCTTCAGACTCAACTCTTCTGATATCCTGAGGTGGAGTTAGATGATATTTGTGCATTACTAGCTGAAGATGTAGACTTTAATTGTCAGAGCCTTGACTCTAAGCTTGATGATCAAAAGGACTAGCTGTCTCTCAGTCTTTATAAATTATTCTTCTTCTTTGTGAAGTATTATAGCTTACTATGTTCCTATTAGATCTCATTCTTTTGAGTTACTAAATCTCTATAGTCTTTAATACTAATCTTGTGTGTTTTAACCCTTACTTAGCTTACCTCCTTACCTCTCCTATATTCTATAAGACTTCCTCTCTGGCCTCAGTCTGTATGGTCTCTTACCCCATGATAGAGATCTCCAGTCTTACTAGAAAGTATTTTATAAATGAGTGGTCTGAGCTCTACCTGCTCTCTCATATGAGCTCTTTCTTATCCCTTACTCCTAATTCTGACTACTAGTATTACTAGATATACTACCCTATCATCTGTTTTCTAGATTGCCTAAATGCTATGTGGGTTTATTAAAACTTCTATAATCATGCTAATCTCTTGCTGTTCAAGAAAGAGCCCTACAAATTTAAGGAGAAATCTAGTTTGTAGAATTGTATGTATACTAATAGAAAATTCATGTGAGAGACTATTTTTCTCTATAATGATCTTATAGGAAAGTAGGGTTTCTTCATCAACCTTCAATTCCTTATAAATCCTCTATAAAAGTCATATAGGCCTCAGTGCTTATACTTACTGTAATAAATTCTCATATAGGATCTCATTCTACAATGAAAACTATTCAATGATAGTAGCTCAAACTCTGATGTGATTTTAATGTATTATTACAGTAAGAAAATAGACATTCTATATGAATGCTACAGTAAGGGCCTTAGCCTATTCAAGCTGTACATTCTTCCTCTACTTGATTGTAAGAGAGCTTTTGCCTGTACTTGCTGCTTGTAGAATTTGCAAGTGAAACATTACAAGTTATATTATGAGTTCTTTTTCCCAAGAAAACTCAATTATGTGAATTAATATAGTATAGACTACTCTTATAACTACAAGACCCTACCTAAGCTATATAAGATTGAAACCTCTATTTCTCTGCCTACACAGCCTGCTGTAATGTCTGTCTCTGTGACCTCAACTATAATATTCATTCTTAGAAAGAATAATATTACTACTAACTCAGACTCATCTATTTTTATTACTTTAGTATACTCTTTATTTTCTCTAGTTCTGCACTCTATCTTCTATTCTTATATAAATGAACTGAGTTCTCCTGCAGAGCTCTACTGTGAGTCTACTATCTTTCTAGTCTTCATGCTGCCTTCTCTAATCTTCTTGCCTATTATTATGATATCCTCCTGTGGGACTTTATAAAATAAGTATGTTATCCTGTCTGAGTGCCTGCTTACTACTAATGTGCAGGAGGTCACCTACATCCTAACTGAGATGAAGAATGTTATTTATACACTCAAGTACTATTATGAGATTTTTAAGGCCTCTGAGCTCTAAGCTCATGCAGCCCCACTTCTCACTGAAAAATGAAAAAGAAAAAAAAAAATTTTCTTATAATTTTAAAATCCTTATTTATTTTTCATATATATAGTTAGATTTCTAGGGAATAGCTCCTACAGCCTCATAATCTAAAAATATGAGATCATATTTTTTAGTTTCCTCTTCCCAACTCATGCAACTTCTACTAACCATTTGAAAAGAATGCCACACCCATATAAAGGAAATTATAGAAATAAAACAATAGCAAAATGACTAGATTTAGTAGAGAGCATATATTTGCATGTCTATCTTCTGCCCTGCATGATTATATTGTTATACAACTCTACTAGTTTAAATTACTATAATAAATGATTTTAGAAAGTTAATCTTATCTGACTCTCAGATGTCCTTTTGAGCTTCATCAGCTTAATTTAGTATGTCTGCTAATACTTCTAAAGATTCATCCTCTATTAATTCTGTGGATGAACTGATATAGATAGTTGAATTCCTCTCTAGATTCTATTTTCTATAACTTAACTCATGTGTAAGTTAATTATATTTTTCTTTTTGTTTTTTCTAATCTCTTCTCTAGTATTAGCAGTATCTGAGGATCATATAGCCTACTATTATTTTATTACTTATTAGTTTGTGTAGGTGCTCTGCAGCTTCTAAGGCCTCTCATTTCTTTTATATGATAGTTGAAGGTAGACTGCAGACAAGTCCGAGTCGAGTCCAATATAGGGGTGTCCGAGCCGAGTTACTCGATATATATATATATATTGAGGCGAGTTACTCGCCTGGCTAGCCCTAGGCGAGTTGAGTCCGAGTTATATATATATACCTTCAAATCGAGTAATTTTGACTAAAAACTCGAATATTTTCCGGATAATTTGAAAAAATAGCTCAAAATGGACTTATAATATAATAAAAATAGTGGAAAATCCATTAAAAAGCATTAAAAATCATAGTATTAGTCTATTTTATTAAAATATTAGTAGTTTTAGATATATCTACTATATAATTATCATCCTAAAAGCTTCAAAAAGGCTTCAATCTATACTTTTTTATAGCTTTGAAATTACCCGGATAATATTCGAAATATCCGAGTTTTTGTAGGCTTAAAACGAGGAATATCCGAGTTATAATAGGCCTCTCCGAGGCGAGTTAAAACTCGACTCGGACTTGGAAATTACTCGTTTTAAACTCGTAATTACTCGGCCTTGTCTGCACTCTAGTTGAAGGTTCTGAATAAGTGATGTTATCTGATTTATATACATTGATGATTTCTCTGACTTTTAAGGGCTTCTTAATTGTAATGCTCTTTTTCTTTAGTGTGAATAAAATTACTATGAATAATTATAATTCCCCAGGATTGTTTATTTCAGCCTCTATTAGTTATGAGCTATTAATGAGATATTGTAGGACTTGGCCCTCTAGTTCCTCAAGTATGTATGTGTCAAGTGGGTGAGCTTTTATTACCTGATATGACTCAAATCATCTTGACTGAAATTTTTTAGGTTCCTTATTTTAAATGAGAACTTATTATCCTTCCTTGATATTACTCTTTATCACAAGAGAATCTCTAATTCTTTTTGAATGGATTGTATGATTGAGCAGCAACTTGTTTACCTGAGCCTGTATATTTATAATGATCTTTATTTTTAGCTTGATGTTATCTATTGCTGCATCCTCCCCCATTAAATCAGATGCATCCTCTGGGATGTGAGGTTGTAGGCTGTACAAAAGATAGAATGATAAGTACTTTATGATTAAGTATTAATAAATCTATGTTGTGAAAAGTATTTACAGAAGATACTTATCCCACAACCTTATTAGCTTCTCCATGAGATATTTTATTAGTATCTGACTCAGAATCTCATTCAGTCTCTCTACCTTTCCATTAGTATGTAGGTGATAAGGCATTGTCATGTGGTGCTTTGTCTGCAGTTGCACCATAAAGTGCCTGACACCCCCTCCCACTAGATTTACCCTGTTATCTGTTAGGTTCCTCAAAGTTTATAACTACTCATTATATAAAGTCTTCTCATATTTTTAGAAGGAAATGGGTGATAGAGTTATCTGAGTAAAGTTTCTTCAAGCTCTTCCATAAGTTCTTAGTGCTCCCATGAAGTAGGTCTGCTCCCTGAAAGGCCTTCTGCTAACTTGTAGGGTTCTTCCCTGTGAGCTTTCTCTTATTTCTGAAGTATGCCTCCATTTTGGTGATTCAATGAGCTGCTGCATTGTTTGTATGATTCTCATTATATATTGAAGGTTTTTCCATTTCTGAGGTCTTGATATACCCTGTGGCTGGCTGGTTGTCATCAGAATTGTCCCCTCCATGTGATGTGTGCTGGGGAATGTTGGGTTTAACTGGTGTATTAAGGCTGGAGGTGAAGATGAAAGGCATATTAATGTTTTAAATTATTAGAAAAGAACTATAAGAGCATTCATGTATTTAATGTTGTAGGTTGGCAATCTATTTATGCAATATTAATTTAGATTTAACCTTTACAAGATGCATTGTTGTGAGATTGCCTTTCAGGGTGCTATTTAGATTCTGAACTCTATGCAGTTTATCTACTAGTTTGATGATAGCTTTCTTATTCACCTGAAGAGCTTTGAGTGTTCTCAAGGTAGATGATATTCTACATCTAGTTGACAGCTATCTTCTGATCTTATAATATTACCTGAAGGACTCTATTATGAGCCTCTATTTATTGTTCTTAGAGGATCAGGTTGAGCATTCTTTGCACAACCTTGTATAGATTAGGTGAGAGTTGCTAAATGTCATTAGAGCTTTGATCTTATACCCTTAAGGAGGTGTTCTGCATTGTGGAGTTCATAGTTGGAGTTATATGAGAAGAGTTTCAGGTGAGAATTGATAATAGGAAAGGTTTGAGGGTGTTGCTTTTATCTCTTATCCTGATGGATATTCTTGAGACTTTTATATTTATGTGATAGGGGGTATAGCCTTCTCTGGAATTACTAGCTACCCCTCTCTTGTCTTGGGAAATTGCTGAGGTTACTGTTGCTTATGTATGACCATGTTGTTTGTCTGGGGTCAGGTTGCATGATCTTGCATCTAGCTATATAGCATCCATATTCTATCTTGCAAGGGTATTTTCTGGTGAATCTTGGGTGATTTTGTAGGATCATCTGATGTGGCATGATGAGCTATCTCATTGGTGGAAAGCCATGTTGCTTGACTGTATGAATGATCAGTATTTAGACATACTATTAGATGTGATTCTGAAGGTGTCTGATTGTATGAAAGCTATGGAAAAGATTGTGTGATTATATACAATGAAATAGGTGAGACTGTAGTATGAAAAGAGGTGTAGTATGTAGTAGTACTGGGCAGTGTGATAGAGCTACATATAATCATGTGAACTGATTATATGATTCTGAAAACTACATTCTTCTATAATCCTCTTTTTGCATGTACTTCTATATTATTTTCTACTATTATTATTTCTTTCTATATGCTTAGCTATTTATCTGCCTCTATACTCTCTATCATTCTAATCTATTTTACTCCTATCTTTACTATCCTAATGTCTACTATCTAGTTAATCAGAGATTTTATATAGCTTATCATGTAGATCCTGAAGGATGATAATAATGATGAAAATGAGGATAAAAATGAGAAGAATAAAAATAAAAATAATGATAATAATAATAATAATAATAAGGTTAAAAAGAAGAAGGATAAGTACTAAGAAAAATCTACTAAAAGTCTGTATTTACTAAAATGATATGAGGAGTATATTTGCTATTTAACTACTAAGATTAATATGAAGGTATTTTATTATCCTCTTAAAAATTTATATGTAATTTATTATTTTTAATGTATGTAATATTATCATCATTATGAGATGATAAGAGTAAGCACACTCCAATATCTAAGTGATAGCACTACTAAAGTAGGAATAAAGATAATATTATATCAGTTGATGCTTGAAAGGAATGAGAAGCTAATAAGTAGGTTAGACTATTTAGAGCTTAGAGAGGTAGAGTTCATTAATAGAAGCTTTATTAGACTAGAGAAGGTAGATATTTTGATATCATAAGAGAGGAAATATGTAAGTAAATAAGTGAGAGGATTTTCAAATATTAGATAGATTGGTAAATAAATTATTAACCTTCAGCAAGTCTGAGAGGTTAGTAACTATCTATATGAAGCTCTCTGAAGCTGCTGAATCTATCTATGATGCTGTGCTTCAACTAGGTCTAAATAGAACTCTATAATGAGATATATGATAATATATATAATGAAGTTTAATGAGGTAGTTGTAGGACATTTAGATGGCAGAATAACATATCATTAGTGTAAGAGCATGATAATTACCTTCTTCTAAAAGGATTTAGTCTCTAAACTCTGGTTATGTGAGAAATAGGAGGGCAACAGAGGGGTTGAAGTGTTGCAAGATGAATATTAAATTCACATAGAGTTATCATAGTGATAAGGAATAAGCAAGTTAAAGGAATATAAATGAGTATTTTTTACACAGAAACTTCCTCTCAGCAACCATTCTATAATGTGCTCTGATAAGTTCAAAATCCATCTCAAAAATGCCAGAATGAGTGTGAAAACAAGAGAAAAACACACTATAAAGAACAGAGTAAAGACTAATAGAGAAAATAGATCAAAAAGCTATATTCACATTCATTTTGTGCCTCTATCATCAAAATACAAGTTTAAGAGACTCTGCTGGCCCTCCTTACTTAATACTACCAGTAAGTCTATCATAATATTAGAAGAGAGAGATAGAATTTAATACAAAATAGTACCTCTATTTGTTGTCATCTCTGTAAATAGGGCCTCTGATTCCAATTCAGAGCCTGTGCATGCTACAGGGTCACTGAAATAGCCCTAGTACTACCAGAGAGAGGATATTGAGAAGAAGAAGGAGAAGAAGGAAGACCCTGGGAAAGTCATCTAAGAGGTCCTTAACTCTAATATATATAATGTAAGTATTATAGTTTCAAGTCAGTAGCAATAAGTAGTTAATCATTATATAGTCTGATGACAATCCATTATTAGTAGCTAGTATTAATAGAATTATCAGTGGCTTTCTATATTCTTCTCTGACATAGAATCATTATAATAGAGCTTTCTGAATGAAAAGCCTTCTTAAGTGGTCTGAGACAGAGGTAAAGAATTCTGTAGAGTTAGAAGAAGTAGAGAAGAAAGATGAGAATGAAGATGAAAATGAGGAGGTTAATCAGTAAGAGCTAAATCTCTCTTTAGAGTCTTCTGAGTTCTCTGAATCTGAAGCTGACCTCTCTAAAGAGCCTGAAGCTGAGACCTTTATAAAGGAGTATTATACAAGTTGAGTCTCCTGCCTGCACTGTACTAAGCTTTTCCATTATGACTAGAAGGTAATGTATGTTAAGTAGTCACAGTATAACAACTATAAGTACTACTACAAGAATAACACACATTGTAACCCTATAAGTAACATATCCTTTTCCTACTATTTAGTTGTGACATAGTTCCTAATAAAATTATAGGTACTAATAAAGTTCCTTCAGAAGCTATAAAAAATGCAGAAGCTGATAGATCTCAGCTGTGCAGAGCATGACATTTAGGAGTATTTTAAGGCCTTCTATCATCAGTTCACCTTTAATGTAGAAATCTACATTAGAAAGGAGATACCTATTGAAGAGCAAACTACCTCCACACTTATCTTGATGGGTTTGAAGTGTGCTGCCCTGTTGTACTAGATTGCAAAGGAGTTAGAGGAGCAGAAAGAGGAGCTTTAGAAGATGAAGAAGCTACTGAAGAAGATAATAAGTATAAAATCCCTTTAGATAATACTAATATATAAGCTAATAATAAGATAGATAGGGGTGAAGGAGGAAGAGGTGCATCCTATCAGTTAGAAGATATAGAGTAGCAGTCAGAAGTAGGTTATTCTGAGGTATCTATAGTATTTATATAGAGAGAGTATTTATTTTTTTCTTTTACTTTTCCTTTTTTCTTCTGCAGTGCCTTCAGACCAGTACCTTCAGGCTAAAGAATATTAAATTGCTTGTCTGGCCCTTTTAGACATAAAATACTCCTTTTAATTTCTTTTCTGATATGAGTCAACTGTAATATCTGATGTTGAATATAAGGCTTTTAATTCAAAAGGCAGACTATGAGTCATTGAACAGTGTGATGGGAATAGACAGGTAAAAATGTATGTATATTTTAAATGTAGGGGTCATATAGTAATAGGACTGTTTGCTGGTTCTTTTCATAAGAAACCTGCACAGCATATATATTAATAGCTAGCTACTAAGTGTACACCACATGCACATTGCCAGGCACACTGCTAGGCACACTGCTGAGCCCAAGGTCTAAAATCTGAGGTCTAAGAGCACAGTTAATCTACATGTGACATGCAGTTTTCTTTATGTGTTATAATTACCCCCTCTTTTAGGAGCTGGCCTCTAGTGGATTTATAGATTTTCTATGTCCTAGCTGAAGAATCAGGCTGATGTGTGATACACATTATAGAAGATTCAGACTATAATACTTTATAAAAGATTTAGAGTATTATATTTAATAGAAGGTTCAGACTGTTATAATCAGATAGTTCTATATTTTATAGGCTAATCATATTGCAGGAATCAGCAATTTTATTGCCAGGTAATTTAGCATATAGTACAGTTAATGTTTGTTTTCTAAGATTAGGCACCTAGATGATGGTAGGTGGATGATTTAGCATATAATAATCTGATATACCTATAAATATATATATTCTCTACTTTATTACATTTTTTTATTTTCTCTATTAAATGTTAGCATCACAATTTGATCTATCATCCTACTTATTATCTACTCTGATATAGTATCTTCTTGTCTGAGTGTCTATGATGTCTTCTACTAATTTATGAATGCTTTACACACTAATTGTACTTTATTTTAGATTATCTGGCCTAGATGTGTATCTATACAGTTAGATGATTATTTTACTTTTTACATGTTGCAACTATATGATATTATCTGAGTATAATATACTACTTTTCTTTATTTCTTTTATATTATTGAGGTATCATATCATAGAAATTACTAATAAGTGTATTTTAGTAGTCTAAAATAAAAAATATCAATTTGAAATGGTCTCCCAGACTCCCACATCATCCTATATGTGTGGAGAGTGTGTGCTGTTGGGCTCTCTCTCCTCTCCTAACTTTCTTGTAGGATTGGCTACCTCCCTGCATGATGCTCTCCTACTCTAAAATCCTCAAACTCTATTATACCCTCTTCTGGCCATGCTCTCCTACTGTGAAGATTCCTCTTTTATTTTCTTCTATGACTTCTCTTCTGTGCATGCCCCTGCACTGTCTTCTGCTGCTACTACTCCTTCTTACATACTTAGTTATCTATCTGTCTCTATACTTTTCATCATTTTAATCTGTCCTGCTTCTACTCCTACTATTCTGATGCCTATTATCTGATTAGCTGGAGATTTTGTACAACTCATCATGCAGGCCCCAGAGGATGATGGTGATGATAAGAATAAGAATGAAAATAAGAAGAATAAGAATGAGAATAATAATGATGATAATAATAATAAGAAAGCTAAAAAGAAGAAAAATAAGTGCTGAAAGAGGTTTACTGAGAATCTATACTTATTAAAATAGTATAGAGAGTATATTCATCATCTAATCATCAAGACTAATATGAAGGTATTTTATTACTCTTCTGAGAGTCTGCATGTAACTTATTATTCTTAGTGTGTGTAATACTATTATCATTGCAAGACAGTGAGTTTTCCTGCAGTTAATTTGAAAAAGAAACTAATTGCTAACTGTGCTATAGGTTCCTATTAATGCATATGTAGATGCTATGAAGTTAATTGATATAGCTAAATAATTA
Organism: Onygenales sp. PD_10; assembly: GCA_032988465.1. NCBI lineage: Eukaryota > Fungi > Ascomycota > Eurotiomycetes > Onygenales > Onygenales sp. PD_10. The sequence goes on from JANTQH010000181.1 coordinate 13,453, forward strand.
AATTACTTTGAGAATCTATTAGATAAGTCTGAGTATACTAGTGTAATGTAGCTACTCCCTAGGATTCAGTAGTGATAGAACTAAGTAGCCATTTAATATAAAGAAGTGTTAGAGGAGGTAGAGGGGTTATTTGATATTACCCTAGTTCTTTATGTAAGTACAATTATCTCAGTTTGATGTGCTTGATTGATTCTAACTTTAATGGAAATAGCCTGCCCCCCTGGGCTAAATATGATGTGTGCTCTAAATTTTCTCTAGTGTTTTTTAGTTTGTTTTTTGTCTGCTGCACCCCTTAGAGCTTTAAATATTAATATGAAATAATGAGATTTAATTTTTAAAAACTTATCCTTTCTCTTCTCTCCTTTCTATATGTAGGCTAGTTATTACTTGAGTTAATAGTGCTTCAGCTTTATTATTTTATAATTAAACTACACATTAAACTCATCAATTAGGTTCTATGCATTCTCAAGATTTTCTGCATTTTCCCAGGAATTCTCTGCCTCTATCATATTTTTCCAGCACATAAAGTATTACTAGCTATTAAAATAGTCATACTTCCCTAAGATTTCTTTAATTTTGAACTCCTCAACTTCATCTATCATCATTGATTTAGCCTCTGAGATTTTACTGTGCTGCACATGGTACAGTTTGAGTAATAAGATATGAAAAATAGGGTGTATATTTTTATATTATAATGTAAGTTTCAGTTTGTATGCCTATTTTCCTCACTTATCAATAATTTTGAAAGAGCTGAGTTAATGATGATTGAGCTTCAAACTTGAATGTAGTATACTAATATTTTTTGAGTATAGTATGATCTAGTCCCTAACTGTGAAATACTTCTTCTTATGATATTAGTCATAGTATTTCTTCTGTATTTTCTGAGCCTTCAGAAGAGATTCTTACAGGTTATTTTATATTTCTCTCATATAGTATATATATTTTGTTGCCTTCTGTGCTTCTTCCCCTCCCATGTTGATATCTGATTTAACATTAAAATATAATTCAGATTGAAAACCTATTAGTACTTCTACAGGGGACATCTTAAGAATACTATATGTAGAGATGTTGTAGGAGAACTAAGCTAGCAGCAACTACCTAACTTAGTTGTTCTGATAGAAGTTATAATAGATATATAGGTAATACTTAAGTATCTAATTCTACCTCTTGATTTGACTGTTCATTTGAGGGTAGAATGTAATTATTAACTGTCAGTATACTTTTAGGAGATAGTAGAGTGTTAACTAGTATTTACTAAAGCTTAATATTTCAGTATAGTTTGTTATCTAATGATGCAGGTAACTGAAAAATCTGGTGAAGATGTTGAATATCAGGTTTACAAGCTCTGATGTGCTTATACCTTTATTAACTGATTTATAAACTATATACTTAATTAATTTGTTTACAAATACTATAATTGAATTATAGACTTTGCTGTTCCATTTGGATGGTAGGAGTTTGATGATGAAATTCATTATTACTATTTTAAAAGAAGAGATAGGAATAGGAAGTAGTTCTAATTAACTATATTTCTTGTGATGATATATCTTAACCTGTTAGTAGATATTATAGGTGCACATATATTTCTAAACATCTATTATCATATTATATTAAAAGTATTTCCTCTGAATGCACTTAAAAGTGTGTTTAATACTAAAATATCCCCCTTGAGGATCATTATGATTTAATTTTATGATCTCATCTCTTATTGCTTGATCTATAGGAATGGAAATGTAACCCTTATGATGAAGTAAACTATTTTAATTAATTATTTAGTTTGAGTGCTTAGCTTTATCTATTTTACCTACTTTTATTCTTCTGCACATCTTAGTGTGCTCAGCATTCTGAGCTTACATGTAATATAGGAATTCTGTGATAGGTTCAGCAAGAAAGAATTTATAGGCTGTATTGAATTTTATAATCATATTAATTAATATCTATAACATCAGATGAGCTAGCTTTTTTATATTGCTAGTAATACATCTCTCATCTGCACACACATTTTAATATGTGCAGGAAGCAAGTGCACCAATGTAAATTATATTTTCCTTGTTATTTGATAGTTTTAAATGTATTATTATATTAGTTATTTACTGACTGAGATCTTCTGACTGTATCTATACATCTATATCTAGTATTTAAAACATTTCTTGAAGAAGCTTTTCTTGAATTATTAATAATAATATTCACCTTGAAGTATTTTCTTTATAGTTAGGGTAATGACTAGATACATCTGCAGGATTCTTCATCCCTAAATGATACTTAATGATAAAGTTAAATGTGAAGAGTGTTTCCATTCATTATATCTAATGTCCTACTAACTCTATTATCATTATGAATTGCTGTAGATTGGCATGATCAGATAAAACTATCATGGGGAAATATACACCATATAGGTAGTAGTACTATTACTTGAATGCTATAAGAATAGTAAGGAGTTTCTAATTATATATATTATAGTTATGCTCTGCTGATGATAAACCTTGTAAGTAATATACAACTAGGTATCATTATTCATCATTTAAATCTAACTGTGAGAGGATCACATCCAGTATAAAACCTGATGCATCTGACTCCACCTGAAGTTTTCAATCTGAGTTGAAGTACATAAGAATTAGGGCCTTTATAAATATACTTTTTAGTTCTTAAAAAGCTTTCTATGCATTAGCATTGAGGAGGATCATCTTTCAGTTCTAGCCTTTCTATATTATATTTTTTGTGAGTGTAGAGAAGGGCTGTGCTTTTGCTGTGAATCTATCTATAAAATAGCAGTAAAAATTCACAAATCCTAGAAATATCTGGATGTTATAAACACACTTGAGTTCTAGCCAGAAGAGAATAATATTAATCTAGCTCTATTCTATCTCAATACTATTCATACTGATTATAAAGCTGAGGAAATTAATGTGATCTATATGAAATATATATTTACTGAATTTCACATATAATTTGTAGGTATGTAGGTGTTTCAATATTATGCACATATACTTATAATACTCTTCTTCTAAGTTCAAGTAGATAATAATGTCATCTAGGTAGATAATGTAGTAGATATTTAGAAGATTACTCAGAGTCTTATTAATATAGGATTAAAATATTACTAATGTATTTATGAGTCCAAAGGGAACCACTTGATATTTAAAATAGCTATAGTGTATTTGAAAAGCTATTTTCTACTCATCATCTTTACATATGTGTAGTTGGTGATATATATCATGAAGATCTAACTACAAGTAAACCTTTACACTGGCCAGTCTGTTGATTATTTTACTGATCAAGGGGAGAGAATATTAATTCTTTACACTAATAGTATTAAGCCTGTAGTAGTCTACATAAAGATATATAATTTTATCTTTTTTTGAGATGAAAAATATCAGTATGTCTACAGGGCTTGTTAATGGGTATATCCATTCTTTTTCCAGACTAGATTTCAGGTATTTATACAGCACCTCTAGTTCTTTAACAGAGAAATTATAGATTGATTAGTAGAGGAATTCTTTTTCAGGTATTAAATTAATTGGATGATCATATTATGTATGTTCTAGAAGTAGTTTTACTATAATTTCTAAGAAAATATCTTCATATTTATGATAGACTTCTGGTATTACTAGCTCCTCATCTAGAACTATACTGAATAGAGTAATTAGTTCATTCCCTTCTAGTTGATGTGAGTAAATAATATAAGCTATACATCTAATTCTAATCACTACATCCACCTATTTCATGATAATGATCTCAATGTTATTAACATATAGTATGTGATATATTCAGTGTGATTTTAATCATTAAATGTTAGGATCTACCATCTTGAGCCAGGAGAATCTTAGGATGACATTATAGTCTTTTATATCCACTACTTCAAAGTAAAAGCTCTGATTATGAGAGAGTCTCTTATTATTAATTATGTGTATATACATTTCATGTTAGTTATAGATCATAATTCAGTATCTATTAATTATGCTAATCTAGCATAAATCTTCACTATCTTTTCTAAGATATACTTTTATTTATTTCTAGCTGATAAAATTTGCTTCTGCATTCAAGTTAATAAATGCCCAGATAATAACTAACTCTTGAGGAATTTCTAGTTATATTTTAATTATTATTACTTCTTTGCTGTACCTCCATCTCATCTCATCCACTCCTAGTATTATAGTAGTACTTAGCACTGAGAGATCTAGTTTTTTGACTTGCACTTCTTCATGTGCTTTTCAGAATGAAGTTTCCAGTAGTCATTAGAGATATAGCCTGGTTTATCACAGTGAGAGCACTTAAGACAAGGGGTGAACTTGGATTACAAGGATTGGCCTTCAAGTATATAGTTTAGGGATTTTTCCCTTTTAGAATCTATTTTTGTCCAGGAATTGAAAGACTTCTTCTTGCACAGTGGATTTACACTGGTTTCCTACTTGAATGAGAATAGTTTTTGGTCCTTATAATGCTACTCCATCTTGCATAGAAATACTAATATCTCTTTATAATTCTTAGAATCTCCCTTCATTAGATGCACATGAATCTAGATTTTCTCTCAGCAGTGGTTCATCAGGTCAGAACTGCACTGTTCCTCCTGGATTTTATAGAATAGATATTTCTTCAGGTTGAGGAGATATTTAGTAAAATTTTGAATAGATTGATTATTCTATTATTATGCATCCATATATTTCTTGGTTGATTGCTGTTGAAGCACATATAGATTCATGAGATGTAGTTATAATTATGCACAGAGGTCTTCCCAGATGAGTAATAAATTCTCTGGATTTACTTTATAATTCTTGTAGAAAGCATCTTATTAATGGAGAGATTCTATAGCAAGCTTCTATATAACATCTTGAATGCAGTATTTTTCAATAATGTAGTAGTCTTCATTGTGTTTGAATTCTATTTCAGTTTGAATGATGAAATCTTCAAGCTCTAACATGCTTTTTTCTTGATATTTAGAGGATGTATCAACCTTTAAATGGATGGTTTAGTAGGGTAGCTGAGTTATTTCTGCATGAGGTCTTTTTAAGATTTAATTTTAAGTTATGATTTTCTCCTATACAATTAGTACAGCTACCTCTTAATCTATTAATTCATCTTGTACTAGCTAGTCCTCCAGTGCCTTCATCATATACTCTGCCTTTTGAATTTTTCATTACATCTATAGCTCTTTAATGCATTCTTTAATTGTGCATAGCTATACAGTAGATAGGTGTAGATCTTCATCATCTGACCCTTCATTACCTGTAGTTGATTTGTGATTAGATTCCTGCAGAGGATCCTATAGAGGTTTGAGTTGTAATTTGTTATTACTAGTCTCTTACTGCATAAAGAGATTAGTGTGCACTTGAGAGGTTTCCTTATAATTATTTACAGTTTTTCTATGAGCTATCTTGTTGTTGTTTGTCTATTTCTGACAGACCATTCACTCAGGGGTGAGCAAATAGAACTATAATATCTGGTGTTGAATATAAGACTTTTAATTTGAAAGGTAGATTATGAGTCATTGAACAGTGTGACAAGAATAGACAGGTAAAAATGTATGTATATTTCAAATGTAGGGATCATATAGTAATAGGACTGTTTACTGGTTCTTTTTATAAGAAACCTGTACAGCATATATATCAATAGCTAGCTACTAAGTGTGCACTATGTGTGCATTGCCAGGCACACTGCTAGGTGCACTGCCAGGCCTGAGGTCCAAGATTCAAGATCTAAGGGCACAGTTGATTTACATGTAATGCATAGTCTTCTTTACATGTTACATCAACAACCTCATTAAACTTCTAAACCCTTTAGGAAAACTAGGAGAAGAGTATTATCTATTCTTAGACCATGAAAACCTATCTACCTACTTAAAAACCCAGTGGGAGAAAAGAGTAGGAGATTAGTACTTCCTCTTTTTATTTGACTTTCAACTATAAGGAACTCCCATGTCTTGATTCTGATTAGCAGCCTCCCAGACTGCAACAAGGTCCTTCAAATTTTCCAAATTATCTAATAATTCCCATGTATTTTCCAAAGTGAGATATCCTTCTCATTTAATTAAGTACTTTGATTTATCATTTTATCCCAGTCATTTATTCAAAATATCCTCCACTATATATTCTAAATCTCCTTTAATTTCAATGCCATCAGGGTGAGGTGGTTCTGATCCTGCTTGTTGTCAGTAAGATTTCAAGAGAAACACATGAAAAACAGGATGTATTCAATCAAAAGAATGAGATAATTGAACTTGATAAGCCTATCTACTAATAATTTTAATAATTGGAAATGAATCAAGCTAACAATTATCTAGCTTTTTACAAGGTCTAGTCATTTTAATATTCTTTGCTAATAAAAGGACTTCATCTCCTATATTAAATGACATTAACTTATATTTCTGATTATAATATGTCACTTGCTTATCAGCAGTGTATTGTAGGCTGGTTATCAACCTCTCATATATTTCTATTAATATATTAAGTCTCTTTATAACATCTAGAACTTCTTGAGGTTTTTGATTGACAGCAGAGCTTGCCTCCCTCTTAGGGGTGTCATTTGTGACATCCCAGGGCAATTCTGGATTAAATCCCATAAACACAAAGAAAGAAGATACTTCCATTGAAGCTTGTTTAGCATTATTATATGCAAATTGTGCTGTTGAAAGGTGCTGTGTCCAATCATCTTAATAATAGATATAATAGGTTTAGAGATAGTGTTCAAGGGTTTCATTTTGACATTTTATTTGACTGTCAGTCTGAGGATGAAAAGCCATACTTAAATTTCAGCATATATGAAGATGGTAGTAAAAGGCTAATTAAAAATGACTGATAAATAAGGACCTACAGTCTATTATTAGTGACAATGAAGGATCATATTTATAGATAATAAAATCTATGAAAAGTTCAGCAAGCTCTGATGCTTTAATAGTCTTCAAACAAGGGATATATTTAGTCATCTTAGTAAAATGATCCATAATGATCAAGATACTATCATATTTTCAACCTTTGAACTGAGACTTGAGTAGGTCAACAATGAAATCTATTAATATTAATTTTCAGAGATGATTGAGAATAGGTAGAGATGATAAGATGCTATATGAGCAGTGTTTTAATGACTTTACTCTTTTATAGATGTCACACATGTTAATAAACTCTGAAACATCCTGATGAATTTCCTTCTAATAATACTTCCTTTAAAGTAGTTCTTTGATCTTTATTATATCAAAGTGACCTGCATATGGATCATCATGATGAATTTGTTGTAACTCTTGTCTTAGAGCCCTACTATCAGGAACAAAAATAGATTTAATAAATGTTAGGAGGCTATAATCTCCTATTAATCATTCTTTCAACTTAGCTGCCAGCTTTGAATCTCTAAGCTCATCATTTGAATTCAACCTAGTTTCTTCACAATCTTTCAGCTCTTGAATCTGAGATACACAAAAGGTATCTCTATCTTGTACCTCCTTAATGAATTTCTGAAGCATCTTGGAGGGAAGTTTATAGTCTGTTTTGTCTGAAGTAGCATCTATTGCAGCCAGACATGATATGAGACATTCTAAACTGATAGTACTAGCTTTATTAAGTATTATTATCTCAGCTAGTTCAACATTACTGATTCAGCTGTCTGAAGTAGCCTCTACAGCTCCAAATTGAAATCTATAACTAGGTATAACTAAACCCCATGCAGCCAGTTTTTTCTGTAATATAGAAAGTGCTTCATCAACATCTTCCTCCTGCAGGACTATTTTATAGTCCAGCCACTGTGAAGGTGCATCAGCTGGGTTAAGTCAGTCAGGGTAATAATAAATATAGAAATTGTATTCAGATAATAACTCAGCCCATCTAGCCTGTCTTGCAGATAGCTTCTTAATGATAAAGAAATAATGTAAATTTATATGATCTGAAAGAACTTGAATAGGAAAATTGCTACCCTGCAGGTAGTATTATTAAGTTTTGAATGATTTAATAATTACAAGAAGTTTTTGATTGTGTGTATCATACTGTTATTACATTGAATTTAATTTCCTTGAGAAAAAGGCTACTAGAGCTTAGTCTTACCTACAAGTTGTAAGCAGATAGGAGCCTTCCCACCTACTAAATCTATTTTGATTTGAGTTTTTCATTAACTGGAATAATATTTCATAAATACCAAATTTAGAGGCATCTATCTCCAGTTGAATAGGTTGATTAGAGTCAAAATGATTAAGGAGTATTACTTCTGTAAAGGCTTTCTTGATTGCAGCTAGTGCTGCCCTGGCATTTTTAGTAAAATGAAATGACCCAGGTTTTTTGTCCTTAACACTACCCTTAAGTAATTCAGTTATAGGAGCCATTATTCAAGAATAAGTGTATATAAATTTCCAGTAAAAATTCATAAAACCTAGGAAAACTTGTACTTCTCAAAATATATGCAGTTCAGGCTACTTCAAGATGATAGCTATGTGAGCTTGATCCATATAGACTCCATTAATATCCACTATAAACCCAAGAAATTCCACTTCCTGGATAAAGAATGTACACTTTAATTTCTTAGTAAAAAGATCATATTACTAGAGATGTTCTAAGACCTGTTGAATGTACTTCTTATACTCTTCTTCAGTATCTGAAAAGATAAGGATATCATCAAGGTAGATGATGCATGAGATGTCAAGTAGGCCTCAAAACACCTAGTTGATATAAGTTTGAAATGTAGCTGGAGCATTACAGAGATCTAAGAGGAGAACTAGATATTTAAAGTTATTATATTTTGTTTGAAAAGTAGTCTTCCATTCATCACCCTTCTTTATCTGAATTTGATAATAGATATCTTATAAATCAAGCTTTGAAAAATACTTCTTTCTGGATAATCAATCCATCATCTCATTAATTAAAGGTAAAGAGGTATGATCTTTAATTATTACCTTATTTAGATCTCTATAGTCTATGCATAGATGTAATCCACCATCCTTCTTAGGCACAAATAGGATGGGAGCCCTTATAGGGCTTCAAAAGGATTGAATCCAATTCCATAATTGCATGTCTTCAAAATATTTTTGAAGTATTTCTAGCTCAATTACTAATAGATTATAAAGTGGACTGTACAGTGGCAACTTGCCATCATGTAAGTTGATTTTATGAGTAACCTGTCTAATATTAGCTAGTTTCAAAGCTCCTTCTTCAGAGAAAACATCTTAGAAATCTTGGAAAATCTTGGTGATTCAAGGGTCTATCATATTCAGGGAATTGATGTTAGAAATTGACCATGCTCAATCATCTTTGGGATTATTCACATCTACTAAAACATCTCTGGATATGCAATAGATGCATGGTTCATCTTTGACTGAAACTATGAACTCAGAGGGATTCTCAATAGAAATCTGTGTATCAGTGAGTTGGAAACACCATGTTTGAGCAACCCAGTCAACTAATGAGTTATTAGTAAGTGTCCAAGGTATGCCCAGAATGACATCCTTATGCACCATATTGATAACTTTAAGAGACAGGTTTCCACCTTGCAAAAAATCCTTAGAGTTAGTTATTTGGTAGATTATATCAGTAAGATCATAGTGATAGAAATAAGTTCTATTAGCAAACTACACTATGCTATGAGTAGTAGACTTTGACACTTTCCAACCACATAACTCTGTAAAATTGACTGAGATACAGTCTACTTCCAAACTGGGGTTGAATAGGCACCTAATTGGAAGCATCCTAATAGGAGTATCAAGTTAGATAGTTATATGTAACTGATGATCTTTTGACTTTCTTAAAGATTTTAAGGGGTCAGATTAGTTAAGGGGGTCTATGATTTCCATTCTGAATGAGGGGCCTGAGTGTAGTTATTCCTGGGGGTTATTTGAAGTATTAATTACTGAGACCTTAATAACATCCTTAGGATCCTTTTTCTTTGATTGACAATCAGAAGCATAGTGGCCTAGTTTGCTATAATTATAGTAAAGATTCTTATCCTTATGTTTATTCCATTCTTGTTGGGAAAGAGGATTCTTTGGAGCAGATTGATTCTGCTTCTCAGAGCTACTTTATTGATATTTATAGCCTCCTTATTAGGGATTAAGATTTTAATTCTTATTAGGATCAGAATGCTCATCAGCAGGTTGTTTAGGGGTTCTAGGCTTCTTAAGTTGGGTTTGAAGATAAGAAGTAAGGTTAACTAGTTGAGTCTGATCCATAGGAATCTCTTGGTAGTTATTGATTGTATTTCAAATAGAAGGATGCAACTTAGCATAAAAAAGCTGTATTTGTAGGGTTTTGAGGTCAAGTTCAAGCTCATTCCAGTATTCATTAAAGGTGGCTTCAAAAGCATAAACAGTCTGACTCTCTTGTTAAGTAAGGCTATGAAACCAAGTAGCAGCCATATAGTCTCAGTTTCAGTGATCTTTGATTTGATCTATGAGGAATTTTTTGAACTATTTCCAAGTAAATATAGTATCTGTATTGTGAAGTTCATTTTCCTTGATGCTCCAAGTAGTCTCAACAGTGCCATGTAGGTAAGTAGCAACATATAGGACATAAGACCTATTTTATTTGAAATGATTAGGAGCAAGTTCATATTTTTATTCAAAAAAATAGGTAAAGGTTTGATATTCTATAATATTATTTCTGTAATAAGACTTAGGATCTCCAGTCTTGATTCCATGAGATCTAGTTAAGAATAAACCTTCTTGATTTCAATTCAGTGGCATGTTAGCTGGAGGAGTTTAATGATCTCCTGATGAAATAGATGTATTATCAGGAGGAGCATCAGACCTAGTATAAGTATTCATGGCTTATTAGTTTAAAGAGTTCAACATATTGATGAAGGCTATTCTGAGGTAGACTGAAAAGCAATTTGAATTGTAAGTATACTCTAATATCTAAGTGATAGCACTACTGAAGTAGGAATAGAGACAGTGCCATATTAGTTGATGCTCAGAAGGAATGAGAAGCTAATAAGTAGGTTAGATTATTCAGAGCTTAGAGAGGTAGAGTTTGTCAATGAGAGCTTTATTAAACTAGAGGAGGTAGATATCTTGATATCACAAGAAAGGAAATATATAAGTAAATAGGTAAGAGGATTTCCAAATGTTAGATAGATTGAGAAATAAATCACTAACCTCCAGCAAGTCTGAAAGGTCAGTGACTATCTATATGGAGCTCTCTGGAGCTGCTGAATCTATCTATGACACTGTGCTCTAGCTAGGCTCAGGCAGAACTCTATAATGAGATATATAATGATATATATGATGAAGTTCAATGAGATGGTTGCAGGATGTTTGGACAGTGGAATAACATATTACCAGTGCAAGGGCATGACAATAAGTTTTCCTATAGTTAATTTAGAATAGAAAATTAATTGCTAATTATACTATAAGTTTCTATTAATATATATATAGACACTGTGGAGTTAATTAATATGATTGTGTCATAGCCTAGTCATGTGACTATAGTGCACATGACCATACACCCTGCCTCTTCTATTCCTGTATGCCACCTATCAGCCTTTAGAGAATCATAATCTTATCTTGTACTTGAGCACCACCTTACATGGTAGCATGTCTAAAGATTCTAGTCAGAATACAGTAACATTTATTGCAACCTAGTATACCTGAATGGACAGTTATCTGCTCATACTATACATTCACAGTTGTGAAGCCTACAGATGTGGGAAAAGCAGATTGATTAAGAGCTCACAGATGTGACCTCTGTCAGCCCATTAACCCTCTCCTTACTGAAGCCAAACTGGCACCAGTCCATTAGGAGAAAGCCCCTACAGTCTGCTCCACTACCAAAACTCCCTGTGAACCCCTAGCATGGGCAGTGCAGCCCAATACACCTCAGGCTCAACCCAACAAATGCCTATCTAATGCCTCTGGCTTGCCTTGCTGCATTGTGGCTCAGCAGCAAATCAACCTTCTGCTTCTGGACACAGTCATGCTAGCCCCAATCAGACAACATGATGCATTGCCCTCTCACCCATGTGCCTCTCAGCTATCATCTACCTCATCTCTCAACCTCCTAGACAAGCTCAACATCAACCCTACCATATAAGATCATTAAACCCTGCTTCCACTTCACTCAACCCATTTAACAATCAAAACCACCCATACCTATAATTTGAATCTACATAGCCTCAATGATAGCTACAGCAGTACCCACATTACAAAGGGGAAACTAACAATCAAACTCAGCTATCTAACCCCATCAACTACCAATCAACAGAAGACTGAATGCCAAGTGAATCATAACTGAATGCTAACAAACTTTAACCATCACAATTAGCAAATGCATAATGTCTCAAGCTAATGTCATTAATCCTGTCAGGCCAAGCACCCCCACCTGGGGCCCCTGTGCCAAGGAGCCAACCACCCCCAGAGGGTACCCCACTGACAATTCTATGGACCTCACCTATTTGGAACTACCTGCACATCTGGGAACCAGCAAGGAGCCATTCACTGAGGATGGGAACAATCTGGAGAATGAACCTCCTAACAGCAACATCATATGTAGTTACTCAAAGACAGCCTACCACATCAATGCCACAGTCCTCCTCCTCTACTGAGAAAAATTCCTCAAGGGCAAATACCATGACCTCTGGGATATACCTAAGAAGGCAGACTTTGAGAGAGCCAAAAGGATATTCACACTGGATGGAGAAGCCAAATGCAAGTAATTGGTCAATCAGGCAATTACCTTCATAGTCTCAGATGCCCACTCAGCTTCATTGGTTGCACAATTCAAGTGTTGGATTAATTGTTTCCACCTTGGCCTAGAACAAGGAGATGGACACTACTTGATCTACACTGGTGATGCATTCAATGCAGCAAGCTCAGTTGTCACATCACCTCTAAAGAATGAAACCCATAGGGCAATCCAAACATCAGAGAGAGCTAATGACACCCCAAGGGAGAGGGACTACCTTCACAAGTGTATAGAGACCAACACAATATGTGCACCAAACATGACCCTCATCAGCAGGAAAGAGGCTGAGCCATATAATGACCATAATCATGCACACACTTAATATTGCAACCCATTCTACACAGGAATAAATGAAGGAGATGCAACACATCTGGAGGCCAACAATCAGCTCAATGCTAATGAACTGAGTTTCAATGGACTGAGTTGCTAAAGTAGCACTACTCAGGTCAATGAAACAGGCTGGGAGGATCCACATTGACATTAATACCCCTAGAAGGGTGCAAGGGCACAATATTACACCCCAAATGATGATCCCTCTGATTCATCCTCCTCTTCAGGAGAGGACAACCACAGCTGACATGGGTGCTGCAGTAGCCAGGCACATAGACAGCATAGCACACATTGCCTCAGGAGCAGATGTCACTGTCACTGCGATGATTTGGATAACAGATCTGGATCTGATGGTAGACACTATCACAAGCTTCAGCCAGATGATATCATGCTGTTCAACCCAGATGAAACCTCAGTCTGCATCTTTATCTGATGCCTATCCTAGATAGCAATGATTGAGGGGTGTAAAGTAGTCCTACAAGTTCTTCCCAGTTGTCTTAGAGGAAGAGCAATCCAGTGGTACACTGCACTGACAGATAACATCATTGATGAGATGAACACCTCAATCTGCATATGGGAACAGAAGCTGCAAAAGGAGTATGAACTGTCATATGCCCAGGTGCTATAGCAGGCATCATACCTTAGATATTAATTCAACAAATGCAAGGAACTTCCCTTGTCAGATTACTGCAATAAGAAAATTACACTGCTCTGTAAGGCTGAGATCACAGATGAAATTCAAATTGTTCAGCATCTACATGATGGTGTGAAAGCACAACTACACATGGTGTGCTCAATGAATGAGTATAGCTATAATTTCCTAATACTGTCTGACTACACATGTATGCTACACACTCAAGATGAAACAGTCTATCAGGTGTGGCAATACTTAAGAAGCAACCAATTCAATTGCTCCATAAATGGCAGAGACTACCAGAAGTTTGGAGATGCAAATCATGATAGATAGAGCAATTAGTGAAATTCCCAAAACACCAAACAAAATGATAAGGTGCCACCTAAGGACAATTGCCACTATAATGATAAAAAAGACTGTTGTGACAACAACAATGGATACCAATAATCTAATCAATACAACCCTTACTTCAAGCATCAGGAAAAGGCCTACATTGTGGATGCAGGGGAGGACACCTCTGAACAAGATGAGGACATCCTCATGGGCCTATCTGGGGATGAAGATGGTTCTGAAGACAGTAATGTGGACTCCTCACATACTGACTCAAAAAACTAGCATCTCCTTTTGGAAAACATTTTGAAACAGTGTTGTTAACTGCCTTGCCCAACATCATATTATCCTCAGATCAAAAGTTATTTGATTGTTACCATGCCTGTCCTTCAACCTGTTTCATGTCCCCACTCACTGCATCCATGGTTAATACTCAAGGATTCAAATTCAAGGCCATCCAAGATACTAGTGCAGGGATATTCATAATTAATCACTCCTTTCTGCAACAACACTTCCTATGATGCACCATCAATACCAATCCCAACAACATATGTATGAAAATCCATGGAATAGCAAAGAAACTGATAATATCAACAACATATGCCATAATCCCACTGCATTACAAGATAGATCCCACTGACAACAAATCAACCACTACTAATCCACATAAGCATGATGGAAACAAAGAATCTGATTCTGACACCCACTGCTCCTACAAGCATAGTAAAATGAAACAGAACAACCCATTAATGAAGGAGGAGATATGATTGGATGATGGACACAAGAAGGACACTGATGAATGGACTCTACAAATCCAGGATAGTACTACAGAGAAAATGGAAGTGCTTGTGCACATAGTGGATGACTTTGAACCTGGCCTGATTGTAGGCTTGAATTTTCTTAGGGAACACAACATGACAATCTGGCTTGGTAATCCAGACTTCCTCCAGATCAGAAAGCTATGGATTCCACTACTTGCTCAGAAATCACCTCCTGCAAGATGTGAATGATATAGGCTAGTAAGAGTCAAGGCTGCAATCATCATCCCAGCTGAACATGAGAGAGTGGTACCAGTCAAGCATACCCCATTTGATGCACACACATTATATTCTATCTACCTAGAGCCACTGCCCTTCTGTACCCCTACATCATGGGTAGTGGCAGCCAGAGGTATCATGACAGAGAACCACATTAACCATATTGTTGTTGCAAACTTCAGTGAAACAGATGTATGCTTGCCAACAAGAAAGATAATAGCACATGCTGTCCCACTGGACAGTGCCATGCCCATCTCCATCTATAATGATCAACCCACAATAAAGGAAGAAGCCCAGGCACATAGCAAATGCACTGCAACCCACATGACAATGCCCACAGATGAAGACATGGAATGCTAAAAGTAAAGTGCACACATAGCACACATTACCTCACTGATATGAGCATTCTGAGCCCATGCATCTGTTCTCACCTCAATGCTGACATGAGGCATGCCTTTGTAGAAACCAAAGCAGGATAACTATATGCACAATCAAGGGCACACCCATGCATTCAGCAAGGAAAACAATCAGCAACCAGTCAATGAGGAGGAATACACAGACCCACCCAATCTGCCCTTCCAACTAACATATGAAGAGGATGAAGGTGATCCCACACTAAATATCTCAGACTACTGGGGAGAAGCATATAAGGAGAAGATTGGACATATACTTGCTTGACACAAACAACTCTTCAGCCCCAATCTGGGAGTACTCAAAGGGCATCAAATGCCTATACCCTTCTTTGATGAGATAGATATGAAAGGATTATGCCAGGCCTCATTCAACTTGTCATACTGTGATAAAAAAGCAGCTGATGAAATGTTGGATGACCTCAAGAAGTAGGGATGCATTGAAATAGTGCCCATGGACTGGCTAAGCCCTGCTGCAGCCCCAGCCTTCATAGTGTGGTGAAATGGGAAACCCTGCCTTGTTATTGACCTCTGACACATGAACATGAAAACCATGCCTAACACATACCCCCTGCCACAGCAGGACACCATACTATCTTCATTACAAGGAGCCTGTATATTCTCTATGATAGATATAAAGAAAGGGTTTTTCCAGGTACTCATAGTACCAGGGGACCAATGGAAGTGTGCCTTTGTCACACCACATTGAGGACACAAATAACTTACTGTCTCTAGCATGGGATTAACCTCATCTCCTGCTTACTTCCAATCAGTCATGGAGGGCATTCTACAACCATACCTATGGAAATCAACCCTAGTCTATATAGATGATGTTATTATCTTCTCTGGCTCAACAGAGCAACATATAATTGACCTTGATAATGTGCTCACAGCAATTGAGGTGTCTGGCATCACCTTGTCAATTGTGAAATGCAACTTTGCCTTTCCCTCTGTTTCCTTGCTAGGTTATTGGGTATCCAGATTAGGGTTAGCAACTCATGAGGACAAAGTTGCAGCCATAAAGAAGTTGGCTTTTCCCACTACACTAGCTCAGCTGGAAGCTGGACTTGGCCTCTTTGGATACTACAGGGAATTTGTGGCTAGGTACTCCCAAAAAGTCAAGCCTCTACAGATCTGGAAGACAAAAGGATTTGTGGAGGCCCCTACAAAAGGTAAGGAGAGGAAGAAGTGGGTGTGTCAGCAGATACTACTAAAGAAAGACCTGGAGGAGTACTGGGAAAGAATCAAGGCAGAAATATGCAACTCTCCAGTCCTATGATTTCCTGACTTCACAAGGGAGTTCATTGCATACATCAATGGAAGTGGGGATGGCATTGGAGTTGCAATACATCAATGGGATATGGAACTAAAAAAGGAGCAGCCTGTTGCATTTTTATCCTGAAAATTCAAGGGTGCAGAGACAAAGTATTCATCAACTGAATTAGAGACTGCAGCATTAATATGGATGTTATGGAAAGCCCCACAATTCTTTGATGGCCAGTTCACAGTTGTCACTGACCATATAGCACTATGGACTGCACTCCAGACAGTCAGTGTTGATAAAAGATAAAACAACCATCTCAACAAGTAGTTGCTGTACTTATCTCAATTTGCCTCCCACATGAAAATTATGCACTGTGCAGGCAAATTGCACTGCAATGCTGATGCATTGTCACAAATGACCACAATGGAAATGGAAAAACTATGCAGACTACCACAGGAGCCAGAATACCTCAGCTTGCCCCAATGCTGTATACCTACACCAGAGGAGGATATTACAAGCACTGCTGAAGAAGAAACAACAAAGCTGGATGCAAAGACAAATGCCTATCTAATAATAGTATTAGAGATACATCCATCAATTAAGGAGCAAATCCTAAATGCACTACTGGAGGACCCTCTCCTGAGGGCAATATACAAGAAGACCTTGACAATGTTGGAAAAAGCAAACCTTGCCATTAGTCAAGCTACTGCCTACCATGGATTCTACATAGACACTGGAAGACTCTTATACTACATGCCATCAGGAGCACATCCACACCTCTGCATTCCACAATCCCTGCAGGACAAGGTCATAGAACAGGCACATCAACATGATGCACATAGTGGTGCACACTGGACACTCACTTGCCTATGGACTTCAATATTCTCGCCCGGCCTAACCAAAAAGGTAGGAGAGTATGTGGGAGCCTGTCTGATATGCCAAACATCAGCCATACAACCACACCGCCCTTACGGCGAACGAGAATCATAATCTTATCTCGTACTTGAGCACCACCTTACAGATTGAGTAATTAAATTACTTTAAGAATCTATCAGACAAGTCTGAGTATATTAATGCAATATAGTTATTCTCTGGGATTCAATGATAATAGAGCTAAGCAGCTATTTAATATAAGAAAGTATTAAAGAAGATAGAGGAGTTATTTAATATCATTCTAATTTTTTATGTAAGTAATGTAATTATTCTATTTTAGTGTGCTTAATTGATTCTAACTTTAATGGAAATAGCCTGCACTTCTAGGCTAAATATAGTATATACTTTAATTTTTTCTTTGATATTTTCAGTTTATTTTAGCCTGCTACACCCTTTGAGGCTTTTAATATTAATATGAAATAATGAGATTTAAAGTATTTTTCAGGAACTTATCCTTCTTCTTCTCTTTATTCTATGTATAGGTTGATTATTACTTGAGTTAATAGCACTTTAGTTTTATTACTTTATAATTAAATTATGTATTAAATTTATCAATTAGATTCTATACATTTTCAAGATTTTCTATGTTCTCTCAAGAAATTCTCTGCCTTTATTATATTTTTTCAGCATACAAGATATTACTAGCTATTAAAATAGTCATACTTCTCTAAGATTTCTTCAACCTCAAACTTCTCAACTCTATCTATTATTATTAATTTGGCCTCTGAGATTTTGCTGTACCATATATAGTATAGTTTAAGTAATAAGATATGAAAAATAAGGTATATATTTTTATATTATGATATAAGTTTCAATTTGTATGCCTGTTTTCCCTACTTATTGATAATTTTAAAAGGACTGAGTTGATAATGATTGAGCTTCAAACTTAAATATAATATACTGATGTTTTTTAAGTACAGTATGATCTAATCTCTAACTATAAAATACTTCTTTTTATAATACTAATTATAGTATTTCTTTTATATTTTCTGGGTCTTCAGAAGAAATTCTTATAGATCATTCTATATTTCTTTTATATAATATATATATTCTGTTACCTTCTATACTTCTTCTTCTTTTATATTAATATCTAATTTGATGTTAAGATGCAGTTTAGATTGAAAACCTATTAATACTTCTATAGAAAATATCTTAAGAATACTATGTGCAGAGGTGTTGTAGAAGAATTATACTAGTAGTAATTATCTAGCCTAGTTATTCTAGTAGAAGTTATAGTAGATATATAGGTAGTACTTGAGTGTCTGATTCTACCTCTTGATTTGGCTGTCTATTTAAGAGTAAAATGCAGTTATTAATTATTAATATACTTTTAGAAGGTAATAGAGTGTTAATTAGTATTTACTAGAACTAAATATCTTAGTGTGGTTTATTACTCAATGATGTGAGTAACTAAAAAATTCAGTGAAAATATTAAATATTAGGTTTGCAAGCTCTGATATACTTATATCTTTATTAACTAATTTATAAACTATATACTTAATTAATTTATCTATAAATACTATAATTAAATTATAGACCTTACTGTTCTACTTGAATAGTAGGAGTTTGATAATGAAATTTATTATCATTATTTTAAAAAAAGAAATAGAAATAGGAAGTAATTCTAATTGACTGTATTTTTTATAATAATATATTTTAACCTATTAATAGATATTATAGGTATATATATATTTCTGAATGTCTGTTATCATATCATACTAAAAGTATTTCCTCTAAATGCACTTAAAAGTATATTTAACATCAAAATATTCCTTTTAAGGATCATTATAATTTAAATTTTTAATCTCATCTCTTATTACTTAATTTATGAGAATGAAAATGTAATTCTTATAATGAGGTAAATTATTTTAATTAATTATTTAGTTTAAGTACTTAATTTTATTCATTTTACTTGCTTTTATCCTTCTATACATCTTAGTGTGCTCAGTATTCTAAGCTTGCATGTAGTGCAGAAATTCTGTGATGAGTTCAATAAGAGAGGATTTATAGACTATATTGAATTTTATAATCATATTAATTAATATTTATAATATTAGATAAGCTAGCTTTTCTATATTATTAATAATATGTCTTTCATCTGTGCACACATTTTGATATGCACAGAAAGTAAGTGCACTAATATAAATTATATTTTTCTTATTATTTAATAGTTTTAAATATATTATTATATTAATTATTTACTGACTAAGGTCTTCTGACTGTATCTATATATCTATATCTAGTGTTTAAAATATTCCTTGAAGAAGCTTTTCTTAAATTATTAGTAATAATATTTATCTTAAAGTATTTTCTTTATAGTTAGAGTAACAACTAGATATATCTATAGAATTCTTTATCTTTAAATAGTACTTAATAATAAAATTAAATGTAAAAAGTGTTTTCATCTATCATATCTGATATCCTACTAACTCTATTATTATTATGAATTACTATAGGTTAGTATGATTAGATAAAATCATTATAGAGAAATATATATCATGTAAGTAGTAATATCATTACATGAATACTATAAGAATAATAAGAAGTTTCTAGTTATATATATTATAATTATACTCTACTAGTAATAAGTCTTATGAGTAATATACAACTAGATGCTATTATTCATCATTTAAATCTAATTATAAGAGGATTATATTTAGTGTGAAATCTAATGCATCTGACTCTATCTGAAGTTTCCAATCTAAGTTAAAGTATGTAAGGATTGAGATCTTTATAAATATATCTTTCAGCTCTTAAAAAGCTTTTTACATATTAGTATTAAGAAGGATTATCTTTTAATTCTAGTCTTTCTATGTTATATTCTTTATGAGTATAAATAAGAGTTATATTTTTATTATAAATCTATCTATAAAATAGTAGTAAAAATTTACAAACCCTAGAAATATCTGAATGTCATGGATACACTTAAATTCTAATTAGAAGAGGATAGTATCAATCTAGCTTTATTTTATTTTAATACTATTTATACTGATTATAAAGCTAAGGAAATTAATGTAATTCATATTAAATATATATCTACTAAGTTTTATATACAATTTGTAGGTATGCAGGCATTCTAGCACTATATGCACATACTTATAATATTCTTCCTCTAAGTTTAAGTAGATAATAATGTCATTTAGATAGACAATGTAGTAGATATTTAGAAGATTACTCAGAGCCTTATTAATATAAGATTAAAATATTATTAATGTGTTTATAAGTTTAAAAAAAATCACTTGATATTTAAAATGATTATAGTATGTTTAGAAAGCTATTTTTTACTCATCATCTTTATATTATTATTATTATTATATATTATACACCACTTGCACCAAAAGGTATGTGGTACTACTATCCTATCTCTAGCTAGGAAAACCATCTGTGCTACTTGTGCTTCAGGGGAAAAACCTTGCACACAGCAGGTGTCACACTACCCCTATTCTGCAGAGTACCAGACAAGTCAGCTGAAGCTGTTCCTTGCAATGGGACAGGGTGCAATCTGTGCCCCACTAGAGAAGACTGTGGCCAGCACTGTGAGGGGTGACACACTCAGCAAGCAAGGAAACAAAGGGATAAAGAAATAATATAAGGTAACAAAGGAAAAGAGGGCCTTCTAAGGACAGTGAGGGTGGGGGTCAGGTCAAAGGGGGTTAGACTGGGGTGAGGAGCTGGGTAGCATAAGGGATGCTGTGCATAAAGCTGGGAGTGCACAAGGTTATATTTATAGTGCACCTGGTGACATGACCTGTTGCCAGGTGCATGTAGTATCATGGCATTGCTAGGGGCATCTATTGCTATGGATCTAGAGGAAAAGGGAGAGAATCTTCTGAGGGGAAGAATTCTCTCTCTTCCTCTTCCAAACCACCATCAAGACTGCCTCCTACTTGCTGTCTGCATTGTTTCTACCTTGTTTTTACACATCTTGTGCTGCCTCTGCCTTCCAGCAGGATGTCTGTGTCCTTCAGTGTCAAGCTTGAGTAAGTCAGCCCCTATCTCACTGGCCAGTGCCAGCTCAGTGGAGTAAAATGCTAAATGTGCCAACTCATGTGCAGCCTGGCACCTACTGACTCAGCCACTAGTGCTGTCCCATGCAACTGCTGCCTTAGCAGCATGGCAGATCTATCTGTCTGGTGTGCCTGCCCTACCACTAGAGGCAAGCACTGTGGCAAATGCTACAAGGCACACTAGTGCTGTGTTCAGGTAAGCTATCTCACTGTGCACTTTGCCACTTGCCAGCTGCCCTCTGTACAACACTAACCCAATCTGGTCTAGTCTGCTGTGACCTCTGATATGTGTCAGATCATCAATTTATGCAGTCTGCTGTTTTTTGGGGAGAGGATTGGGGGGAGAAAGTTCCATTACAAGTGGAAGCTTCTGTTGCACCTGGTCTGGCAGGTCACCAGCCTGGCCCATGAAGCCTGAAGTGTGCAAGTGTGTGCTGTGGCTCTGGTTGGTGTTGCCCATCACTGCCAGTGTTGTGAGGAGGTAGAAGCTGTGTTGTTGGGGGAAGAGGAGGAGGAGGAGGAGGAGGGGGTGGGGGAGGAGGAGGAGCCCTGGGAGGGGATTGAGGAAGGGGGAAAGGTGGGAGTGGGGGAGGGGGAGAAGCCCTGAGAGGGGATTGAGGAAGAGGAAGAGGTGGGAGAGGGGGAGGGGAAGGGGAAGGAGGTGGATGAGCCCTGGGAGGAGTTCTCTGGGGATGAGAATGCTGGGGGTGCAGAGGGGGAGGAGGAGGAGCACACCTGATGTGAGCTATCCTGGGAGTGGTAGGCAGCTGGGTAGGAGGGTGGCTTTG
The DNA here is from genome assembly GCA_032988465.1 of Onygenales sp. PD_10. NCBI lineage: Eukaryota > Fungi > Ascomycota > Eurotiomycetes > Onygenales > Onygenales sp. PD_10. Next base: position 35,830 of record JANTQH010000181.1, read on the forward strand.
ACCTTAATTGTGAAAGGGGCCCTGCCTGGGAGAGTGTTGGGGTGGCCTTGACCTTAATTGTGGAACAGGCCTTGCACCTGGAGAGTGCAAGAGGGTATGCACCAAGGGTGCCTAGTTAGTCTTTCTACACCATCAGTACAATTTGATTTCATTCTGACACCCAATCTTGGCCCCATCTCCCTACACCACTTCTTATAGCTTATAGCTGAGCAGCTCCCATGCCAGTGCAAACTACTGTAGGACTCCTGCCTCTAATTACCACTATAAGACTCTTTGCAGTTCCTCCCTGGTTGTCAGCAGCCAGCACCAGTCAACTCTACCATTCCACATAAGGTGCTGTCTGTGATCACCAAAGTAGTAGCAGTGCACCAGCACATGGCCAACTATTTCATGCTCATAGCTGCACTCACACCCTGAGGTTGGGAATTCTGGTACCTGGCACCTATGAAGGAAGTCTGCTAGGCCTGTCTTTCCTGACCACAGCTAGATTATTATGGAGCTGTGTGCTTTGTGCATGCCCACATGCCACCTGAGGAGCCCCTTGTCTGGTGGCTGGCCAAAGTGCTCTCCCCAGGGGAGAGCCTGCTGTCTCCACTGTTCCCTCCACCTGCTTAGCAGCTCCCTTCCCACTCATCTTGTGAATGGGATGCACTCCAGGTGTTGCCTCTGCTGTGATATTGTACTCTCTGCTGCCTCAGCCCTGGCTCCTGCAACCCATTGTTGCTCTCATGCCTCTGGTAGCACTCCTGGGTGGACAACCTCCTCCAGACACCCCCACCTGCCCCTGACTGTGCCCCTGTGGCAGAGATGGGTCCTGATGGTTGCACATGCCTGCTCTATTTGTTGTGCCATGCCAGACTCCCTCAGTCTTGCCATAGCCCTAGCTACCACACCATCTAAGTATATGTCCAGGGGGGGTGTGAAGGTCTCTGCCTCCAGGGTGGAGGTGGGTGTGTGTTTGTAGGCCCCTGCCACAGCCCTCAGACAGCCAGTCTGTATTACTGATAGCTTATGTGCTGGCCCTGACACCAGTGACCCTGGTTGGTGCTGCTTGCATGGATTGTGCCATGCCATGATGTTATAAGCCATGGCTGGTTGGATTACCATGTTGTACATCATCTGGGCTTGGTGGAGTAGTAGACCCCAGGTAGATGCTATTGTCTGTGACAGTGCTCTGAGCTGGGACTTCATCTTTCCTGCCACTACATTCAGATGTCCTTTCCACTGCAATCTTGAATCCAGCCATACCCCAAGCATGCACATTGTCTTACTAGGTTACACTACCTGCCCCACCAGGTGCAGCTCCATGGCCAAGTTAAACCAACTGTGGGCCCTTGTGAAGTGCATGAGTTCATACTTTTGTGGTGCAAACTTGGCCCCATGGTGTGCTGCTTACTCCTCACACTCTCCATGTGTGTGCAGCAGCTCCTGGCAATTAGCCTCTATGGATTCCCTATATGCCACCAGATTAACATCATCAATAAAGGCAATGCAGCTGACTGGGTGCCCAGACTTGGAGCAGATGTGCACTAGCTCCTCATTATAGAATAGAAAGAGGATTGGGAATAAAGGTGACCCCTGTAGTATACCTACTGAGACCTTAAAGGCCTCTGTTTCTTGCTCTTCAAACCTGAGTGTTGAGCATCAATCTGTCATAAAAGAGCTCATCCAGCCTACTAGAAAACCTGGGATTCTCAACCTCTGGAGAATATGTACCATATGTTCCCTTATCACCTTATCATATGCCCCTGTCATGTCCAGGGATAACACTGAGGCCACCTGGCCTGGGAACTGCCAAACCATGTGGATTTGTGCCAGGAGCTGTGCTATTGCTGTCTCTGTGGACCTGCCTGGCTGGGCCCCCATCTATGGGTCAGGAAGTAGACCATGCCTTTCTGCTACCTCTTGTAGCCTCCTAGCAGTAGTGGCCTCTATAACCTTGCCCACTGTATCCAGCAGGGCTATAGGCCTCCAGGCACCTGCTGTTTGATAGTCATCCTTGCCTGGTTTGTGCAGCACCACTGTCCTGGCCACTTTGAAGGCACTGGGGTAGTGCTCCTAAACCCAACATGACTGTGTGAGGACTACCATTGCATCCACAAAGTGCTTCCCCAGCATCTTCAGAAACTCATTTGGGATCTCATTCCTGCCTGGTGCCTTCCCACCTGGAAGCTGTGTGATCAGTGCTCTTATCTTCTCTCTATTAATTGTTGCCTCCAGCCTCTTCACCTCATCCCACCCTCCCCTTCAGACAATATTGTCCAGGTTTGCTGGCTCCAGTGGTGGGAAAAAGCACTCCCTAAAGGCCTCTGCCTTTGATTCAAATGTGTCTACTATCACCATTCCTGGCCCCTCCCCCCTCTGCAGGGTGGAGACCATGGGTGCCTGGGCTGGTGTATGGCTATGCTCCTGCCCCCATTTAGCCAGGCCCCACAGCAGCTTGGGGTTCTCCTGGGTCTGGTCCATTAGCCTGCAAAAGCTTGCTGCCTTTACTAAGTGGATCTCCTGATTGTGCACACTGCACAATCTGGTTATTTCCATGTCTGAGGTCAGCTGCCTCCTGGCCCTCCTATAGTCACAGACTGCATGGGAGACTCTGGTGGACCACCAGATGTGTGATTTAGGGCCTGCCTGGCACACTCTTGCATATCTGTTTGCCACCTATTCAATGAAGTCCAGCAGGTAGCCAGCATATTCCTCTACCTCAGCTACTAAGTCTAGACTGTGTGGCACCCTGAGGTTCTGGCAGTCCCAGGTGACATCTTCTAGTATGGCATGTCACCATGTGTGCCTCTTGCCTGCCCCTAAGACTGCTGAGAGCTTGAGTATTGTCTCAACTGGCCAGTGATCTGACTTCTTGCAGGCATCTTATGCTATGGTGCACCTCCTTAGCCTATCATGCAGATAAGGAGAGAGAAAGGTGAGGTTTATGGTGGTCCCTAGGCTCCTACAGTCCTGCCAGGTGGGTGTACCAACTAGTGTAGCCAGCTGAAGGTCAAGGCTGTCCACCTGCATGATCAGTGCCCAGGCCAAGTGGAAGTTCCTCTCCACCTGCCTACCACCCCACCTCTCATAATGCACATTGAGGTCCCCTACAACCACCAACTCTGCCCCCAGCCTGACTGCTGTGACCTCCTGAATCTGGTGGATGGGGGAGTCCTCTGGTTTGTTGTTGTAGCTCCCTGGTGGTGGTGCATACACATTCAGAATCTGCATGCTTTCTGTGCTGGTTTGCACTAGCAGTGTTGCCATAAACTCTGAGTGGAATTTACAGCTCCATGAGTGGGTGGCCAGTTTCTTATTTACCAGGAAGCAAACCCTGGGGTGTTCCACAGGATGATAAGCTGGCCAAAACCCACAGCTCCTAGGGTAGTGTGTAGCTATCATGTGTGGGTTTCTACTGGGTTCCTGTACTGCTATGATGTCATACCTTTGTTCAGTCTCAGGGTCTGCAAGGAGTGCACTCATGACTCTGGGGGAGTTATGCACATTGTATTGGAATATGCTGAGTGTGTCCCTCATATCTTCATATCAGTGCTCAGTGTCAACTGGCTGCTTCCCATTGTGCCCTCAGTACCTTCCACTGATTGAGATGTGCTCTCTGATAGCAGGTTGCCCTCTTGACTACCCTGGCTTGCCATAAACACCCTGAGGGCTCTCCTCTGTGCTGCACCCACCTGCACCAGCCTCTTAGGTTGGCCTAGCACCCTCCACTGCCTCTCCTGCCCTTCCACTGCTGCTTGCTTGTTTCCCCAGGGCTGCACAGTCTGCCATCCCCCCTCTGGTGTTGCTGCACTCACATATTATTATGATCTACCCATGTAGGCCTTCCTCACTCTCTCTGCTGCCTCAAGGTGTCTCAGGCATTTTGCCACCCATGTTGGATGTGCTCCCCCATAGTTGGCGCACTTTGGTGCCTCCCTAGCAGCCTGGGCCAGGCAGGATTTGTCTGTATGCCCCCTTGCTGTGCAAAACCTGCAGTGGGCAGGTTGCCTGCAGAACCTTGCTGTGTGCTCATACCCATGACAGCTATAGCACCTGGTAACCTGCACCTCTTAATGGAAGAGTTCCACTTCACAGTACATGCTATCCACAATGATGCTATTGTCTACCAACTAGTTGGCCTGCTGGGGGGAGGCCACACTGAGGATCACACTCCCAAAGTGAGCCTGTGTGCTCAGCAGCTGCTGCAATGCAAGCTTCTCCAGCTGCACTTGGCCACAAAGTGTGTCATTTTGTGCCATCAGTGTGTCTATTGCCTGTTTCTCATCCTTTCAGTCCACCACCTTTAGTGGGACACTCTTAGCCAGCACTGTGTATAGTAGCTGCTTTGCCTTTGCCTTCTGCCCCAGCACTTCCAGCCAGGTGCTACTCCTTATTAGAGCATCCTTTGTCTCTGGTGTATCAGTGGTTAGGACCACATCCCTGCTGAGCAAGCAGTGAGCTGCTAGAACTCTCTCCTTTGTAATGTCTGCCATGTGTGCATTGATGGCTTTAATAATTGTGGCTGGTGTGGCCTCCTCAGTGGGGAGTACACTGCATTCATGGTGAAGGATGGTAATCTCATGAAGGGTTCAGTTTGGTATTGGCTTCACCATATCACCCTGAGTGGTGACAGTTGCCCAGGTTGGCTGGTAGTGTTGTCTCAGTCCCCCTCCCCTCTATATGCTCATTGTGCTCTCCACTCTTGCCAGCAGCACATCCCCCAGCCCAGCACACAGCTGGACAATCAGATTGCCTGCTTCCACCATGAGATCCTTGCCTCTGGCACACACAGTAGAATCTTTGCTCTCATTGTAAAGAACATCACTTAGTTGTCACAGAATTTCACTGCATTTTGCTGTTTGCAGCCCCATGTCAGAGTTTTCACCTTGTAGCTGTCTGTCATTATGACTGATGTTTTCCTCCATCATGGCCACACCACATGCGCAATTTGACTCAGAATCGCTCAAGGAGCGCGTGTATTGTAGGAGGAGGGTGGTAGGTGTATTAAATAATAGTTTAAAAGATCTAAAAGCCAGTCCTCTTTTTCATTTAATAATCAAGCAGGGCTATTAGTATACTGAAAAACAATACCTACTATCTTAGTAAGAAAATATTAATAAAATATTTATATTTTAATATTCTTTTATTTACTATTTTTTAGCTATATATTTTTATCTCTCTATCTCAATCTTCTTTTTTTTTTCTTTTAATATCCTATATGTTCTATCTCATCATTATATATATATCTTAAATTTATATTATTAATATATTTATCTCTCTCTCTACCAAGTACTCTCTACTACTCTCTAGACTCTACTTGACTTTTAATTCTTTAATTTTCTTGCTATTTTTAGTAGTTATTTAAGATTCTTTTGACATCTCTTATTATAATGCTCTGAATGATATCCTAGGTCCTAGGTTTTCTAATAATTTTATAGAGGCTCTATAGTCTAAATGGGTAAATAAGGCTACTTAATTAATTATATTAGTATAATTTATCTCTACTTTATTTACTACTAGTGTAGTGGGGATCCATCATCAGGTTGGATCAATTTTTCACTGAGGTTTTTCACTATTAAATGCAGCTATGAAGATAGATATTTTTTATTTATTATAAGACTTCATCTATTTATTTATAGATTACTTATACTTATACTTGCATCTTTAAGATAGATTCTTTATTTCTTTTGTATTGCCTTATCATTCTATTATTACACTATTTTATACTATAAATTACTAATATACTCCTTTACTTCAACATTAACATCAATTCTTTTCTTGTGTTTGCTGCTACTTTATTTAATACTGTCTGACACACACATTTCATTTCTACTTTATTAGTGCACACAATTGGAAATTATGAATGGATGAATAGATAGCAACACTAATAGAGATAATTATACTAAGTTTCTTTCCTCTTTTTTCTTTTCTTTTATTGAGTGCATTGCTCAATATAATTCTTTTATTTCAATTTATAATAAGCTCATTTAGTTGGAGCAGACCTGCAGCTTTGCAGCTGCACTAATGATAATACTACTAGAAGTATAATAAGTATGCTCTGATAAGTAAATCATGCAAGCTATATACTAAAATCAAGATTATAATCATTAGAGAAAGAAAGGAAAAAGAAAAAGGAATTATAAGATCATACAATATAGAGAAGAGATTTACATAAGATCAGAGCAAATAAATATTCATGTGAAGGCCTGGTCAGAGGTATTTAATTAGATAGTTAGAGATTAGGTAAAGTTCAAACAAGCTATAGATATAGAGTATAAGAGTATAGCTCTTCACATTATCCTCTTCTATTCAGATTTGAAGGGCAGGTAGGAGGGTTCAGAAAATCAGACATAGTATTATGTAGGTAGAGTCTTATCAGATAGATATAGCTCTTCATAGTGAGTAAATACAGTAGTATCTTGTAGGATAGAGGTTGGTTCCCATGAAGGTACTTCATAGCTAAGCTATTTCACTAGGTACTAGAACTCTTATTTATGATAGTAGTGATTAAGGATGACCTCTATCTCATATTCCATCTTATTATCTTTTCTAATGATGTTAAGCAGATGCCAGTTAGTAACTTCCTGCAAAGAGAATAAGTTAGTAGAGGCCTTACAGAGTAAATTCATGTGAAATACATTATGAATCTCAGGTAGCATGTTAAGATAATAGTTATGATTCCTCAGGACTTTAATGATAGTATATTTAGCATATTAGTAGTCAAGCATGCAAGACAGGCAATCAGTAGTGATATTTCAGAGGTCTAATTAAATCTTATTATCTACTTTATAATATTTAGCAGGATTTCAGCAGGTATTCACACAATTCTATTAGTCTTACTAGGTGCTAGCTATGAAGGATTTAGCCTACTTACAGGCTTGCTGAAGTTTCAAGATAATAATGTTTATAATTTAGATTAAACTGTAAAGTAAGGTAGAAGATTCAGATGTTTCAGCAAGATTAAAGACCTTAAAATTATAACTATATAAGAGGAAAAACAGGCTAATATCAGTGCTGATAGTATCACAGCTGTAACACATAAAGAAAATCATATATTATATGTAGATTAACTATACTCTTAGATTTTGAATCTCAGACCTTGGGCTCAGCAGTGTGCCTGGCAGTGTGCCTGGCAATGTGCATGTAGTGCACACTTAGTAGCCAGCTATTGATATATATGCTGTGCAGGTTTCTTATGAAAAGAACCAGCAAACAGTCCTATTACTATATAACCTCTATGTTTGAAATATACATATATTTTTACCTATCTATTCCTATCACACTGTTCAACAACTTATAGTCCATCTTTTCAAATTAAAAGCCTTATATTCAACACTGAATATTACAGTTCTATTTACTCACCCCTGAGTGAATAATCCATCAGAAATAAATGAATAATAACAAGATAGCTTATAAAAAAATTATAAATAATCATAAAAGAACTTCTTAAGTATATATTGACCTCTCTGCACAGCAAGAGATCAGCAACAACAAACTATAACTTAAATCTCTGCAGGATCCTCTGCAGGAATCTGACTGCAAATCAACTGCAGGCAATATATAATATTCAGTGTTAAATATAAGGCTTTAATTTGAAAAGATAGACTATAAGTTGTTGAACAGTGTAATGGGAGTAGACAGATAAAAATGTATGTATATTTTAAATATAGGGATTATATAGTAATAAGACTGTTTGCTGATTCTTTTTATAAGAAACCTGTATAGTATATATATCAATAGCTAGCTACTAAGTGTGCACTACATGTGCATTGCCAGGCACACTGCCAGGCACACTGCTGGGCTCAAGGTCTAAGATTCAAGATCTAATCTGAGGTCTAAGAGCACAGTTAATCTATATATGACATGCAGTCTTCTTTACACATTACATAATGAAGGGTCAGACAATGAAGACTCATACTTACCTGCTATGCAACTATGTGTAATTCAAGAACACATTAAAGAGCTATAAATGCAATGGAAAATTCAAAAGGTAGAGTATATAATAAAGATGCTGAAGGACTAGCTAGTATAAGATGAATTAATAAATTAAGAGATAGCTATACTAATTATGCAGAAGAAAATCATAACTTAAAATCAAACCTTAAAAAGACTTCATACAGAAATAACTCAGTTACTCTATCAAATTATTCATCTAAAGATTAATATATCCTCTAAATATCAAGAAAAAAGCATGTCAGAGCTTGAAGATTTCATCATCTAAACTGAAATAAAATTTAAATATAATGAAGACTATTATACCATTAAAAAACATCACATTTAGAATGCTATGTAAAAGCTCATTATGAAACCTCTTTACTAATAAAATACTTTTCATAAGAATTATAAAGTAAATTTAGAGAATTTACTATTCATCTGGAAAGACATCTATATATAGTTATAACTACATCTTATGAATCTAGATGCACTTCAACAGTAATCAATCAAAAAATATATAAGTATATGATAATAGAATAATCAATCTATCTGAAATTTCACTACCTTCTCAATCTGGAGAAACATCTGCTCTATAAGATCTAAAAGAAATAGTATAATTCTAACCTAATAAATTACTACTGAGAGGAAATCTAAATTCATGTACATCTATTAAAGGGAGACTCTAAGAATTATGAAGAGATATTAGTATTTCTATATAAAGTAGAGTAATATTATAATGATCAAAAACTATTCTTATTTAAGTAAGAAATCACTGTAAATTCATCATATAAGAAGAAGTCTTTTGATTTCCAGATAAAAATAAATTCTGAAAGGAAAAAATCTCTAAATCATATACTTGAAGGTTAATCCTCATAATCTAAGTTTACCTCTCACTCTAAGTGCTCTCACTATGATAAACTAGGTTATATCCTCAATAACTACTGGGAACTCCATCCTAAAAAGTGCATGAAGAAGTATAAGTTAAAAAACTAGATCTCTTAGTGCTGAGCACTGCTGTAGTGCTGAAAGTAAATAGAATAGAATAAAAATATAGTAAAGAAATAATGATAATTAAGATATAATTAGAGACTTCTCAAAAGTTAGTCATTATCTGAGTACTTATTAACTTGAGTGCAGAAGCAAATTTTATTAGCTAGAAATAAATAAAAGTATATTTTGAAAAAGATAGTAAAGATTTATATTGAATTAGTATAATTAATGAATATTAGATTATAATCTATAATTAATATAAGATGTATATATATATAATTAATGATAAGAGACTCTCTTATGATCAGAGCTTTCACTTTGAAGTAGTAAATATAAAAGATTATAATATCATTCTAGAATTCCCCTAGTTCAAGACTGTGAATTCTAACATTTAATGATTAAAATCACACTAAATATACTATATACTATATGTTAATAATATTAAGATCATCATTATAAAATAGATAGATGTAGTAGTCAGAGTTAAATATATAGCTTATATTATCTACTTATATTAATTAGAGAAAGATAAACTAATTACTCTGTTCAGTGTAATTCTAGATGAGGAGCTAGTAATACTAGAAGCTTACTATAAATATAAAGATATTTTCTTAGAAATTATAGTAGAATTACTTCTAAAACATATACAACATGATCATTCAATTAATTTAATATCTAAAAAAAAATTCCTACTAATTAATCTATAATTTCTCCATTAAAGAACTAGAGGTGCTACATGAATACCTAGAATCTAATCTGAAAAAAAAATGGATATACTTATTAAAAAGCCCTGTAGATATACTAATATTTTTCATTCTAAAAAAAGATGGAATCATACACCTTTATATAGATTACTATGAGCTTAATATTATTAGTATAAAGAATTAATATCCTCTCCCCTTAATCAGTAAAATAATTAACAGGCTAGCCAGCATAAAGGTCTACTTATAGTTAAATCTTTATAATACATATTACTAACTATACATACATAAAGATGATGAGTGAAAAATAGCTTTTCAAACATATTATAATTATTTTAAATATTAAATAATTCTTTTTGAACTTATAAATATATTAGTAATATTTCAATTTTATATTAATAAGACTCTAAATAATCTTCTAAATATCTACTGTATTATCTACCTGAATGATATTATTATCTATTTGAACTTAGAGAAAGAGTACTGCAAGTATGTGTATATGATGCTAGAACACTTACATACCTACAAATTATATATAAAATTTAATAAATATATATTTCATGTGAATTATATTAATTTCCTCAGCTTTATGATCAGTACAAATAATATTAAGATAGAATAGAGCTGAATTAATATTATTCTCTTCTGGCTGAAATCTAAGTGTATCTATAACATTTAGATATTCTTAGAGTTTATAAATTTTTACTACTATTTTATAGATAGATTTACAGTAAAAGCACAGCCCTTATTTATACTCATAAAGAGTATAATATAGAAAGGTCAGAACTGAAAGATGATCCTTCTTAATACTAATATATAGAAAGCTTTTTAAGAGCTAAAAAGTATATTTATAAAGGCTCTGATTCTCATGCATTTCAACCTGAATTGAAAACTCTGAATGGAGCTAAATGTATTAGATTTCACACTAGATGTGATCCTCTTACAATTAGATTTAAATGATGAATAATGGCATCTAGTTACATACTACTTATAAGACTTATTACTAGCAGAGTATAATTATAGTATGTATGATTAGAAACTTCTTACTATCCTCATAGCATTCAAGTAATAATATTACTATCTATATAGTGTATATTTTCTCATGATAGTTTTATCTGACCATACCAACTTACAGCAATTTATAATAATAATAGAGTTAATAGAATGTTAGATATAATGAATAAAAATACTCTCTACATTCAACCTTATTATTAAGTATCATTTAGAAATGAAGAATCCTGTAGATACATCTAGTCATTATTCTAATTATAAAGAAAATACTTTAAGATAAATACTATTATTAATAATTTAAAAAAAGCTTCTTTAAGGAATGTTTTAAATACTAGATATAGATATACAGATACAGCTGAAAAACCTCAGTCAGTAAATAATTAATATAATAATGCATTTAAAATTATTAAATAATAAGGAAAATATAATTTGCATTGATATACTTGCTTCCTACATATATTAAAATGCATGTGCAGATGAGAGATATATTGCTAGCAATATAAAAAAGCTAGCTCATCTAGTATTATAGATATTAATTAATATAATCATGAAATCTGATATAGCTTATAAATCCTTCCTTACTAAACCTATTATGGAATTTCTATGTCACATGCAAGCTCAGAATGCTAAGCATGCTAAGATGCACAGAAAAATGAAAGCAGGCAAAATAAATAAAATTAAATACTTGAACTAGATGACTAATTAAGATAATTTACTTTATTATAAGGGTTGCATTTCTATCTCTATAGATTAAGTGATAAGGGATGAGATCATAAAATTAAATTATAATGATCCTTAATGGGGATATTTTGATGTTGAGTGCACTTTTGAGTATGTCTGAAGAAAATACTTTTAATATGATATAATAATAGATATTTAGAAATATATGTGCATCTATAATATCTATTAATAGGTTAAGATGTACTATTATAAGAAATATAATCAATTAGAACTACTTTCTATTCTTACCTCTTCTTTTGAAATAATAATAATAAATTTTATTGTCAAACTTCTATCATTCAAGTGGAATGGCAAGGTTTATAATTCAATCATAGTATTTATAGATAAATTAATCAAGTATATAGTTTATAAATTAATTAATAAAGGTATAAGTGCATTAGAGCTTATAAATCTAATATTTGACATCTTTACCAGATTTTTTGATTACTTACATCATTGAGTAATGGACTGTGCTGGAATATTCAGCTCTAATAAATACTAGTTAATACTCTACTACCTCCTGAAAGTGTGCTAATAATTAATGACTGTGTTTCACCCTTAAATGAATAGCTAAACTAAGAGATAGAATTAAATGCTTGAGTACTACCTGCATATTTACTATAACTTCTATTAGAATGACTAGGCTAGATAGTTGCTGCTAGCACAGTTCTCCTATAATACCTCTATATATAGTATTCTTAAGATGTTTCCTGTGAAAGTGCTAATAGGTTTTTAACCTGAACTATATCTTAATGTTAAACTAGACATTAATATGAAGAAGGAAGAAGTGCAAGAGATAATAGAATATATATATTATATAAGAGAAATATAAAATGACCTATGAGAATCTCTTCTGAAGGCCCAGAAAACACAGAAGAAATACTATGATTAATGTTATAAGGAGAAGTATTTCATAGTTGAGGATTAGATCATATTACACTCAAAAAATATCAGCATATTATATTTAAGTCTGAAGCTCAATTATTATCAACTTGATCCTTTCAAAATCATTGATAAGTAAGGAAAATAGACATACAAACTAAAACTTATATTATAATATAAAGATATACATTCTATTTTTCATGTTTCATTGCTTGAATCATACTATGTGCAGCACAGTAAAATCCTGAAGGCCAAATTAATGATGATAGATGAAGTTGAGGAGTTTAAGATTAAAGAAATTTTAGAGAAATATAACTATTTTAATAGCTAGTAATATCTTGTGTGCTGGAAAAATATAATAAAGATAGAGAATTTCTGAGAGAATGTAGAAAATCTTGAAAATATGTAGAATCTAATTAATGAGTTTAATGTGCAGTTTAGTTATAAAGTAATAAAGTTGAAGTACTGTTGACTCAAGTGATAATCAACCTGCATATAAAATGAGAAGAAGAGGAAGGATAAGTTCCTAAAAAACACTTTAAATCTCATTATTTCATATTAATATTAAAAGTCTTGAAGGGTGTAGTAGGTCAAAACAAACTGAAAATATTAAAGAAAAAACTGGAGTGCACACTACATCTAGCCCAGAGAGACAGACTATTTCTATTAAAGTTAGAATTAATTAAGTACATTAAAATAAGATAATTATATTACTTACATAAAGAACTAAGATGACATTAAATAACCTCTCTGCCTCCTCCAACACTTTCTTATATTAAATGGCTGCTTGGCCTCATTACTGTTAAATCCTAAAAAGTAACTACATTGTACTAGTATACTTAAGCTTATCTAATAGATTTTTGAAGTGATTTAATTACTCAGTCACATCAATTAACTCCATAGCATCTATATATACATTAATGGGAACCTACAGTACAGTTAGCAATTAATTTTCTATTTCAAATCAACTATAGGAAAAACTCACTATCTTGTAGTGATGATGATACTATGCACAGTAAAAATAATAAATTACATATAAATCCTTAGAAGGATAATAAAATGCCTTTATACTAATCTTAGTGATTAGATAGTAGACATACTTTTCACATCATTTTAATAAATATAGGCTCTTAGTGGATCTCTCTCAGTATTTATCTTCTTCTTTTTCAGCCTTTTCATTATTATTATTATTATTATTCTTATTCTTATCTTTATCCTTCTCATTCTTATTCTCATTCTTATTATCATCATTATCCTCCAGAGTCTGCATTGCAAGCTGTACAAAATCTTCAGCTAACTAAGTAATAAATATTAGAGTAATGAGGGTAGAAGCAAGATGAATCAGAATAGTGAGAAGTATAAAAATAGATAGATAGCTAAGTGTGTAAGAAGAAGTAGTAATAGTAGAAGATAGCATAAAGATATATATAGAAGAAAGGCTATAGAAGAAGATAAAAAAAAATCTTCATAATAAGAGAGTGTGGCTAGAAGAAGATATAATGAAGTTTGAGGATTTTAGGGCAGGAAAGCACTGTGCAGGAGAGTAGCCAGTCCTGTAAGGAGATTAGAAAAGGAAAAAGAGCTTAATAGCATATATTCTTTATACATATAGGATGATGTAGGAGTTTAGAGGGCTATTTCAAATTAATATTTTTTATTTTAAATTACTAAAGTACATTTATTAGTAATTTCTATAACATGGTATCTCAACAACATGGAAGAAGCAAAGAAAAGTAGTATATTATACTCAGATAATATTATATAGTTGTAACATGTAAAAAGTAAAATAATCATCTAACTATATAGATGTACATTTAGATTGGATAATCTAAAATAAAGTGCAACTAGTGCATAAAGTATTTATAAACTAGTAGAAGACATCATAGATGCTCAGATAAAAAGATATTATATTAAAGTAAATAATGAGTAAGATGATAGATTAAATTATAATACTAATATTTAATAGAGGAAATAAAAGAATATAGTGAAGTAAAAAATATATATATTCATAGGTGCATTAGATTACTGCATGTCAAATCATCTACCCACTATCACTTAGATGTCTGATTATGAAAAACAAATATTAATATAATAGTCTTTCAAACTCTAATCAGCCTTCTTTATTAGATAATATTATTATAGAATGCTATGAATTCTATAGTTACTTTCTATTAGATTATAACTTGCATTCTTTATTCAAATATTCCCCATCAAGTGGATAACTTCATGAATGATGTCAGTATGAAAGAGTTATAATTTTAATATAATAATGAAAAAGTTATATTAGAAATTCACCAGTTTATTTTAAAGTATCTTTAAAATCTGAATCAGATCCTAATCAGCATCAAGCTATCAAACACATGCATTTAGATTGCAAAATCTGAGTTTAGCTATTTTAGTATGATTCTCATTGAATACATCATCAATGCTAATAGGTACTACCCTGAGGCTACTAAAATTATTAAAATTATTAAGTAGTCTAAACTGACTGAGATCTTTGGAGCTTGTATCTTCATCAGTATTTATATATACTATTACATCTAAATTCTGAACTTTATCCTTATTTCCAATTTAATCTATTTACTGTTCAAGAAAAACATCTTTTTCATCTGAAGATTTAAGTAATTAAATGCTATATTAGTTCTGAAGATGATATTAATAACTACTCCTACTCTATACTACATTAATTATTTTAAAGGTACTGAGAATGTTGTGGTTGCAACTAATGTCAGCAAGTATAATTAAGAAGAAATACTAAGTTAGTAAGATATTAGAAATAAAAAGCTTCATCCCTATTGATATGAGAGTAGGATTTAGAGCCCAGTAGAAGTGAGGTATAATATAGGAAAATAAGAATGCTAAGTTATTCTCAAAATGTTGAAAAAATATTAATATTACCTGTATGATGTTCACTTCATTTTTAAAACTAATGTGAAAATCTTAATTACTCAACTTAACTAGATGGCTACTGATCTTCCTGGCATCCTAGTAATTAACTAGCTTGCCTGAATTTAAATGTTCAATTTTGATGTTCATTATGTTTCTGATTGAATTTATAGTGCTGTTAATAATCTTTCTTAATGATTATCTATTAATAATAAGGTATCTGAGGATTAGGATATTAATAAATTCATTAAGATGAAGCTTAATTATATTAATATAGTTTTTACTACTATCTCTAACTTTAATGTTCTTGATGATGCTGATAGTGAAGAATCTTATATTTTTTTATCATTTTATTCTAATTATAGTAAATTGATTACTAGATATCTTACTATTCTAAAGCAGCCTGAAAATATTCCTCACAAGGTTTTCCCAAAATAGTGTAAGTATGCACTGAACTATATAGTACATGAGTAACATTTATTTTACTAGTTAGGTAAAGAGATTCTGCTAAGATGTATGATAGATAATTTAAATGAGTAGAAAGAAATTATTACTTGAATACATAATAAGTCTGATTATAAAGATTGTGAGGCAACCAACCATAAGATCTCTTAGTGATATTAGTGGGAAGGCTTATTTAGTGAGGTCAAGATATATTATAAGAAATACTGTGAGTATCAATTTTGAGAAAGTAATTGCCTTGAAGAACTACTGTATCTGACTCACTATAACTATCTATAGGATAAGTAGTGTATTGATGTTGTTAAGTTCCTAAAGAATCAAGAGAAATCATGTGTAATTATTACTTGAAATGACCTTACTGACTGGGTTGAAGGTCAGCCCCTTACTCATATTAAAGTAAAACATGTGACCCAGTTCATTTATGAAGATATCATATGCTAATATGATTATTTCTAAGAAATAATGTGTGATGACAGACTGGAAAATTAAAAGTAAATTAGGATTCTTACTACTAAATATCATATTAAATAAATAATAATTTTACTATATAATGTAAAGGCAAATAGCATGATTGAATGTAGCTATTACTCTATTTTAGATGTACTAGTAAAGCTTACTGCAGATAGGAGGAATTAAGTTAATTATTTTCATTTAATATTATAAGTAGATTATATCTTTATTTAATAATTAATAGATGAAATGCCATTCTATCTATAATATAATTATAATGCTATCCTCCCTATTAAGCTTGAAGTTCTAATATAATAGATATTTCTATGGCACACCATTTACTCTTATACTGACTTAATATACATGCAGATTTAATAGTTGAAGAGATAGAATGAAAATCTAGAGAAGGCAGCCTTTCACCTATAGTACATATGAGAAAAAAATTAGAATCTATTTGATGAAATTAAGTAATTAGTATGTAATTTAGTTTAGGTGGGAGATCTCATTCTTCTGCATGACATCAAAATAGAAATATTCTATTCTATCAAACTTAACTTCTAATGATTAAATCTATATCATGTGTGAGAGGCAAATCACAAGAAGAGTATTTATCATTTTGAAGAGCTAAATAGCACACTATTCTGTAATATCACTATAGGTAATCAGATAAAGAAATTTTACCTTCATAATAATTAAATACTGGTAGTATTGGATACTATGGATTCAGTGGAGAATAACAGTGAGAAGAAAGAAAATATAGGTAGAGGTGAGAATACTTTATAATCTCTAATTCCTCATGATAAAAGTTTTATAGTTATTATCTGATTACTACATTTATTTCCTTATTTCATTTATTTTTTCTTTATTTTCTTTATTTGACTGTATCTACTTGTCAGTTTATTTTCTTTATTAATTATCTTTTTATGGTTTAAATACTGATATGAGTAGTAAGTTAGAATCTGAATGCATCTTTATACTTTTTTATAATTTTCTTTATTTCTTTCATTTTATAATCATTAAGATGGTAGCATACCTTTCTCTTTCTCTTATTTTACTAACTATAATTACCTTTATATCTTACATTTGAAAAACTATAAGAGTATACTTTACTCTACATTTTCCTCTACTTTCTCCTCACTATTATTATAGATATCTCAGCCTTACCTTCAAATCAACTTATATAACATATAACAATGCTATCCCCTTGTCCATTTTTTTTGCACCAGTTAGTGCGGTATTGAAAGAAGCTCTTCTATTTGCTCAAGGGGGTCTCTAGCCACTAGTAGCTACTTATTTTGAATGAATAAAGAAGGATGAAGTCTAGCAGATAATAATATTTAAAGCTGACTTTTACTATTAAATAATGGAGATTCATTGTGTGGTAGAGACAGTTAAGATTTATTGAAATCACTCCTAGAAAGAGTATAAAACTTGTGTGGAGTACTGAGAGAAGACTTTTACTAATGAATTCTAATTAATACTAAAGAAGGAGAAATGATGTTAGTATGTAATAACTCTCACAAGAAATTATAATTATCTATCTGTAGTAGGGAGAATCAATCAGGTAATATAAATTCAGCTATATTGAAATTCTGAGAGAGGCATAAAGCTTTATAAAGAGCTGATGCTCTCTAATCTTGAGATAGCCTTCAAGCTAGATTTTATTAGTTCTAAATTGAATATAGAAGCTATCTATGCTACTGGACTTCATATTAACTCTGGGGAAATTCTTACAGTAAGTATCCTACTATTTTTTTCTATACCTACTAACCCTTAACCTCTAATTTCTCTATCTCTATCTTCTTAAAATCTTCAGCCTTATCCTCCTGCATCTTTACTATATAATTTCTATATAATTAACTAATCATCTTTACTCTTTTCTCATTCTTCTCAGAATAATCATTATTATTTTACATTAGTTCTGATGTCCTCTTCTGCTTTCTCACCTGATACTTCTCAAAACTCTAGTCCTAATTTGCCTGCTCCTTACCTATAATATATCTCTAATTAATTAGTTTTATTAATAGTTATCTTTCTGTTCAATGTCAGCCTCTCCCATTTTATCAGCTTGTCACCAGAAGAAATTGCAGAGCTTGAGAATCAAAATGCTGACAAGAAGAACCTAGATATTACTAAGGCTATTAAGAATTATTAGAAGACTAACTGTTATAAATGTATATACTATTAAAATATTAAGTTCATCTTGAAAGCTTAGCTCAGCAATGCAAAAGAGCTGAATGATAGCTAGCTTATCAAGCTTCTAAATTAGCTTATAAAACTATTATCCTCTTTTTCTTTATATTACTATTATGTAGTTAATTTTAGAGGAAAAACCAGTCTGCTGACTCAGGATTTGGACTAGATAGCCTTAGCATCCAGATTTGATATTATTATTAATAGCCATAGAAATCTTAACTAGATCTATACTGATAATAGTACTTTTTATTATTTTCATAAAGATTATTACTCTACTCATTCTAAGGACCTTCTTTAGATATATTATATGAAGCATGCTACCCTTCCTTCTACCATTCCACTGAACTAGGCAAACATGTTGAAAAACCTTGAGTTGGAAAACATAGATGTAAACTATATATTAAGTGATTAGAATAAGAATAGCTCTTTATTTCTTCTGATTTTCTTCTGACTCTGAATATGAATAGCTGAGGAAAATGTACTAACTACATTCAATACATTCAGAAAAATTGCATCATATGAATGGAATATATACTTATTTCATTAATAAAAAGACTAGAAGTTACTGAGGTAACTCTGCATGATACTCCATAGAATTATTCAGCAGATAATTTACTAGAACCTGATTTACTATATCTGATATGTTACTCTTTATCTGGATCATCAGATATAACTCATCTTCTATCCTTATTATATTAAGTTTACTAGGAAAGGGGATAGCACATTTTTCTGACATATTAATGTCAATATTTAGTGCCTCACTAAAGAGAGTTATAGAGTAAATATAATTTAAGAGTTCATTAGTCTAATGAATGAGAATCATGCAAACTGTATAACTATAATCTCTAGCATGTATTGCTGTGTCTCTAAGTGGAATTACCAACTTCATAAAAAGGGATTTTCAGATGATAGAATCATTCAGAATGTCTCCCTATAAATACTTACTAATTAAGATTTATAGGATTTTAAGATCAGTTGAAAGATAGTTTCTTGCAAGTAGAATGATATATGAATCATCATACTATACATTTCTTATGGGAGCACATGTCTAGTTATTATAGAGTAGAGAATGATACTTCTATGGTTCATTAGGATTCAGAAAGATAATGAGTCTTTAAAGGTTCTAAAGAGCAACATATAGAAGTAGCTCTTGCAGACAAATTGAAACCTTATATATAGATCTATAACACCCTCTGATCTGCCTATTCTATATGGTAACATTCCCTATTACTTTCCTGCTGTTATAGTTATAATAGATCTAAATGCACTTTCTGAGACTTTAGTTAGATATCAGTAATGAGATGATCCTCTAATCTGAAAAGAGTAATAAATTCTTTTTAGCTTGATGTCTAATTAGTTAGCTAAGAATTACATTCTGACCTGGTATAAGAGAGCTGTAGAGGCTGTAGTTCATACTTTCATAATTATAATAAAAATTAAGAAGAAGCTATTTAGCAAGTAGAGTTTCTTTTATTATTATTATAATAATATTTCTCTTAATTCTATCATTAATAATTATATAGCTGCAGAGGGGGATACCATTGAGATTTTAATTTATAGCTGTAAGGAGGCTGGCATCAGCTAGTTAATTCAGTTAATTATAATTTTCTGTCTTAAGGCTAGAAAATGCTTCAGCCAATCAAAGCTCATCATTCTACTGTAGTTGCCACTCTTGCTGCTACTAGTATATGTTTATTTTTCCTTATCATATCATTTAGTTTGCTTTCTTTATGATCTCTATCTTCTTCACTCTACCTTCTTCATACTATATTTCCTCCATATCTTCTTTATTTTCTTTTGTTTTCTATAATTAGTATGCTACTGTTCTATATTCATTTTCCTTACTATATTTACTTCTCTTTTTATACTCACTTATTTATATATATCTCATTCTATATCTTTTGCTGTTAACTTTACCTACTACATTTTCTTTCTCTTTACTCTTTATTTTTCTTATATTCCTTTCATCTTCATTATTTATATTACTCATCTCAATCTTTATTTACTATCTATTGCTAGCTATCTTGCTCATATAGAGTATAATCTTTCTTTATTCCTAACTTATTTATTTACCTCTCTGAGCCTCACTTCTGCCTAGTAGTTTACACATTCTAGAGCTGTGCTCTACTCTTTCTTTATCTGAAATCTCTTGCCAATCCTGTTTCAGCTCAAGCCTCTCTCTCTGACTATAGGAGCTGCTGCCTCACAATTCTATAATTCAAGCTACTAATAAATTGTGCTGCCTGAGCCTCTACTTAATCATATTAGCTATATTTACTACAGTCTAGGAAGAACTTCATCACTATCAACTTGCTCATCTATCTCTAGCCATGTCTTCCTGCCTCAATGTAGCTGCTTTCTTGCAAATAAATAATCTGACACAGTGTGTGGCCATTCATCAGCTAACTTTGAGATGATATAGTTAGGTTAATTTCAGAATAATATATTCAGAGTCATTATTCTCATTATAAAATTAAGCTATTCTTTTATTCACCAGGTTAGTAAATTAGAGAGAGGAGAGATGTGTGGTAGAGATCTACCATCAGATTGAATTAATTTTTCACTGAGGTTTTTCACTATCAAGTATAACTATGAAGATAGATATTTTCCTTTCATTATAAGACTTCATCTATTTATTTATGAATTACTTATACTTATACTTACATCTTTGAGATAGATTCTTTATTTTTTTTGTATTGCCTTATCATTCTATTACTATACTGTTTTATACTATAAATTATTAATATACTTTTTCACTTTGACATCAACATTAATTCTTTTCTTATGTTTGCTGCTGCTCTGTTCAGTGCTGTCTGATGTGTATATTCTATTCCTACTTTACTAGATTAATGCTGTCAGTGTCTTCTACTACTATGCTAGTACTACTAATATAATCTATCTCTATAACTTTATTAATTATATTAATATTACTAATATAGTCTGTCCCATTCAGACCTACTTCTTCCTATAAGTTATTTACTGAGTATGAGGCCTATAATTACTAAATATATGAAATAAATCATCATTTTAATTATCTTTTTTATTAATTCTAATATTCTCTATTTATCTATATACTATATACTTCCTCTATAAATTTTACTTTTTAGTCATTCACTACTAATTTCTTTTTTCTTTTTAATTTTAATCTATTACCTTTTTATATTCTTGATGTTGATGTTGGATCATTAATTTCATTTTTAAGATTATAAAATTATAAGATTATATTAAATTGAATTTAGTATCTTCATTTAGTATGTATATATATATTATTATCTATTACTTAATATTCTTAAAATGCCTTAAGAGATATAATCAACAATTCTTTAAATATACTTTCCTCTTTAAATCTCTGAATGTAAATACCCTCATTTGAAAGCTCCCATCAAAATTTATTTGTCATTTAATTTTGATGAGCTTTAAACTAGAATTAGAGGTGTGGTGTGCAAAAATATGATTTTATTGAGAAAGTAGAAGGTTATCCCTCTTTTTCACCACAGCACCACAACTGCCAGTCCAAACATCATATAAATTGAGTAACAGGTAGATTAAAGCCTATTCTTTCTTTTGAAAGAACTACTAAGTGTTTCCAAGTCATATTAATTAAGTTATTGTAGTTTCAATTGCCTGTGAAAATTCTGATCATTTTGATTTTCCCTCTCCTGCCATGCTAAGCCTCTCTCCTAATCTTCCCCAGCCAATTCAGCTGGTATACCTTTAAAACAGAGCTTGCCTGATGAGAAAACCACCTCTCTTCCTTATTATCCTCCCTTATCCTCCTTCAAAATGCCCCCCCCCTATACTTGATATTAGAGAAGGAATTTCTTTGTCTGAAAAGTAACTTGATCCCTACAAACAAAAGATATATAACAATATATTCTTATATATATATATCTGATGATAGAGAGTGTGATATTTATTTTGAGATATTCCTAGTTGATTCTCTTTGCAAACTCAGAGCTATTTAGTAGGATATAGTGGTCTATTTTGACTGAGGAGGATCTCAGTTAGTTATAGAAGCTATTGAATATTTCAGAATATAATCTTATTATAAGGTGGGGCTTATAATAAGTAGGAGAACTCAATAGTTTCCTTGGGAAATATTATTTTCTATAAAAGATAGAGATTTTTTCCTGGGTTTTACTTTTAGATGAATAAAATAGGATTATTCTGCTCTTTCCTATTTATATTTTCTACATGCTAAAGAGCTACTATTAAATAGTAATAAATACTTATTTCTTTTTGTGTTTACCTGCTGGTTTTAAACTGTTTTTGAGATTTTTGAGCTATATACTTGTTATATGGGGAAGATTTCTTGAAGATAAATAAAGCCTGGCTAGTTTTGAGCAGTTTCTCTTCAAAAAACTGGGTAT
>JANTQH010000182.1:0-58040 GCA_032988465.1 Onygenales sp. PD_10
AAAAACAAATGCCATCCCCATTCCCCCCCCCCCCATGCCTGTTTGTTAGCTTTCACCATCGGCAAATTCAGCGCTGAACCGTCCCCCGCCCCTCACTCCAGTTTGCTCGCTGGGTGTTTACCCGAAAGTCTCGGGCTTGGGTGCGGGGAGGCGCTGGGTGGATTAGGTAAGCGTGGGGGTAGAGTCGTGTCATTTCAACAGCAGCCTGTTCTGTGGCGGGGATGAAGCTGGATGTAGAGAGATATATATATTGTCAGATCCGGGGGTTGGTGGTTGGGAGTGGTATGGATGGATGGTTAGAAGTAGTATTCTCTATAGCTCGAGTTGGGGGGGTCTCAGAGAGCATCCATACACTGCCCTGGTGCCAAAAAAATCTCATTTGTTTGTTAGAAATGATAGGTAGTCCCTTTTTGCCTTGTAGCTATTCTGGTTGCTGCTAATGGATGCTATCATTCTTCATTACTTTGTCCTCGGATTCTTCAAACTGCTAACTTGCTATGCACCAGGCGGCCCGAGGAGGGTTGATGTCACATGTTAGCAGAAATATATATCTGACCAGCACTATTTTATTAAATAGCTAACAAAAGCCCCCTTTCAATATTCCATCTGCTGAAGCTGCAGGATCCATATCAACAGGACGACCGGTCCTAGTATACCATAAGAAAGAGCAAGAAGAAAAGGAGAAAACCCCCCCCCCCTCATGGATCTATCAACCCTCACCCTCTCCGCCGCCCTGCTGCTGGCCGCCTGCCTGGCCATTCTCTGCTTCCGCCAACCCAACCCCAGCCCACCACAGACCCTCAAGGGCGACAGGATAGGCATGTTCGTCGGCCTGCTCTCCCTCATAGGCTGCTACACCGTCTTCCCGCTGGCCCTCTACCACATCTTCCTCGTTATCTATTTCCCCTCCCTCCAAACAGGCTCCGAAATCTGCCCCCACCCGACAAACCTCACCCCGGCCCTCTTCACCTGGAGCAAAGAGACCACGGCCTCGATCCTGTTAATTGTCTTCATTGGAGCCCCCCTCCGCCTCTCCGCCTACCGCGGCCTGGGCAAGGATTTCACCTTCAAGATCTCTACCCCGGACAGGCTGGTTACTTCCGGTGTGTATTTCTATATCCAGCATCCGAGCTATACGGGGCTGTTGGTGGTGAAGTATGCGGCTATGTTGTGTTTCTTGCGGTGGGATGGGGTGCCGGCGTGTTGGATGAGGGAAGGGTTTATGGAGAGATGGGCCGGGTGGGTGCCGGTGTTTTGGTGCGCGGATGTTTTTGTTACCTTTGGCCATTTGGGGTTGAGGATGCAGGATGAGGAGGGGATGTTGAGGGGGAGGTTTGGGAGGGAGTGGGAGGTGTGGCATGCGAGGACGAAGAGGCTTGTTCCGGGGGTGTTTTGAGGTGGTTTTGCAGTGGGGGTTGGTGGGTGGGTTGGGTTTGGGTGTGTGACTCGGAGTTACGAGAAGGTTGGGAGAGGGGGGGGGGGGGGGGGTGGGGGGGGGGGGGGGGGGGGTCTGATGGACGGGACTGCGCATTTAAATGATTCCATATATTGTTTGTTGTTGTATTCGGGTTGAATTGCCTTCAGGCCAGGGAACAGAATTGAATAACTACCTGGCAGGAAAAGAACAAGCCCGGCTACAGAACATCAACTACATACATCCCGAATGATCGAAAGGATATCAACCCCCTAACCCATCCTTAACCGTCTCCCTAACCGCCTCCGCCAACTCCCTCAACGTCCTCTCCTCCTGCGGAATCACATGTCCCCCCCCATGATCAAACATAGTCGCACTATCCCCCTCACAGAGATTATACAGCGCCAACGACCCATCCACAAACGGATCATTAGCCCCCAAAACATGAACAGTCGGAATCCTTATCTCCTCCTCCGTCTCATCCGCCAAAATCACCTCCCCAGTCTTCGGATATATCGGCGGCCACCCGGATATAAACACCGCACACTTTATCCTCACCGCTCTCCCACACATCTTAAACCGTCGCTGCTCCTCCAGAACCAGCGACGCACCCACCCCGGCACCCTCCGAGTAGCCGATGATCCCCTCAATCTCCTCATCCTCGTCGATCAGGTTGAGGAGCTGGTCGAGCGCGTTCTTGATGCTTTCTCGTGAGCAGCGGAGGGAATCCTCCGCGGGGCCGCCGACAATGGCCCGGATGCTGTCCTCTGGGTTTCCCTTTTTGGGGAAGTTGCGGATTACTTCCGGGTGGTTCTCCCAGGCGATGTCGCCGGTTAGGAAGCGGAAGCTGGGGAAGGGACCGAAGTAGTTATCGAAGCCGGGTGGGGGCAGGGAGGGTATTGTGCCTTGGGTGAAGTGGAAGGCGGCCGTGTTGTCTGATTCGAGTTCTGAGGAGAGGCGTTCTGGGTTTGGGTTAGTTGGGGGATGTTTTTACCCTCGATCGAGTCGAGATGGTGTTCGTACTTAACTGGAGACGGAATATCTGGATGAAACTATTAGTGTGAAGACCATTTTTATGTATCGGAGAAAATCAGACTTGGGGGTTTTAATGACTTGCATCGGCATTTCCAGGGGCGCCTGGGAGGCAGAGGAATTTCATAGTGGTCGATTGTGGAAATGTTTATGGCGCTGCTCGACTTGGAACTGCTAGTGGTTTGTTCAGGGGTATATGGAATTCAATGTTGACAGAAATAAGGGGGGCTTAATGAATTTCATATCCCGGTTTATGTTGATTTGATATAGGCAGTTGATTGCCTTTCTGGAATCTGGTTTGAATAGGTTTGCTGGGATGGATGTATATAGATTCCGACCGCCATCCCGACCCGTATCAAGAAATCAGTCTGGGACAGGGGTGAAGGGAAATGAGGAAAATGCTGCGTATTCTAATTTGGATCTCTGTGCACTCTTGAACGTAGGGGCTTTTTTTTAGGGGGGGGGGGGGGGGGGGGGGGAGGTCTTCATTTCTGCCGGGACATCGCTGAGAGGGCATAATCTAATATTGACAAACGTTGGTAGCACATGTGCGTTTTCACCGAATGGGGTCAGTTTTTTAATCATGCTTTGGAAATTTTTGCCCTCCATGTTGGGTTTGGAGTGGTGTTAACTTTTGGATATTTAACCCCTGACTCCCTGGGCGGTGATGTTCCTGCTTGACAAACTGGTTACGTCATCGCCTAGGTTCACTCACTACTGTGGCCGTTCCTGATCCGTTTTGAATGAACGTCAACCAGCACAAATATCAACCACTTCTACGAGAAAAACGCCTCTGATCAAAACAACGATTCAGTTTGGCGACGAGAGATGACGAAAGGGAACACCTACAACGATACTGAAGAGCTGTGAGTGCAAGATGCCGGCACTATCAGCGACAAATATTACACCCATGCCCATCCACAACCAAGGGGGAGGTTGCGAAGTCGACCACAGCGTCGGCCCGAACTTATGGCCACGGCTTAGGGATATTGTGTGCGTCCAATTCATAAGACACACGGTGCATATTCCTAATCGACCGAGCCCCTGCGCCACCGCGTAACCCCATGCTCCCGTATGGGATGTTTTCCACCACCAGGCGTTTCTGGCTGCTCGCAGACCAGGGGGAACCCAATTAATCGATTGGCATGTCATACCACATACCATGTCATCTACAGACGCCTTTACCACGAGCGTAGGGGATACGAAGGACCAAATATAATTTCCACCTCGTACTGCGGCAGTATACATAGCCTCGTCGAGGGCTAGATTCGTGTGGACATAGCAGATTCAGGTACTCCTTTTCCTTTACCCCCTGACATATACCACAGAATTGAGAATGGATAATTACTGCCTTTAACTTGATACTTTCGGGACGTTTTCTTTCCGCCTCATGATAGTAATTTGCCAAATACTCCGCTCTCCTCCTTTGTTCCGCCACACTCTTCCCGATCTGCTACAAGAGCAATTGCCCCATTTCATTCCCCATAGACAACGGGGATGGTCTTGAAAAACAATGCTGCCCCAGAGGCTCCCGGTGATGGAAATCTGCTGCCATTGGCGCTTGTTGGGATGGCATGCAGACTTCCGGGAAACGCCAACAACCCCGAAGAATTTTGGGAGCTCTGTTCTCGTGCGCGAAGTGGCTGGTCAGCAATACCGGAGACTAGATTCAATGCTGCAGCATACTACCATCCCAACCCAGATAGGCCGGGAGCCTTTAATATGAAAGGAGGATACTTTCTACAAGAAGATATTGGACTGTTTGACGCGCCATTCTTCAATCTCACCATGCAAGAGGCGCAATCTTTGGATCCACAGCATCGCTTGATGCTTGAGTGCACCTACGAAGCCCTCGAGAACGGTGGCATTACATTCGAGTCTCTGCTTGGTGATAAGGTCGGTGTGTTCGTTGGAGGATCCCTAGCTGATTATGACTTGCATAACTATAAGGATAGCGAGAACATACCGCGGTATGGTGCAACCGGGGGTGCAATGTCTCTTCAATCTAATCGGATTTCGTATCATTTCAATTTCAAGGGTCCGAGTTTGACGATCGATACGGCCTGTTCATCTAGCCTGACAGCCTTACACGTCGCTTGCCAAAGCCTTCGATCGGGTGAATCTACGTGCGCAATTGTTGGCAGCTGCCATCTAAATATCTTACCGGATCTCTTTATTTCCATGTCTCTCTCAAGGTATTTCTTCTTTTGGATGCATACATGAGCAACATAACTGACCGTTATTGCTAGACTTTTCTCCGACAGTGGAAAATGTTACCCTTTCGACCATAGAGCAACATCCGGATTTGGCCCAGGAGAAGGGGCAAGCTGCATTATTCTCAAGCCCCTGAGCGCTGCGATTGAAGCTGGAGATCCAATTCGCGCTGTTATAGTCCACAGTGGAGTCAACCAAGACGGTCGTACGATGGGGATTACGATGCCCAGCGCCTTAGCACAAGAAAATCTTATGCGATCTATCTACAGAGAAGCCCGCATCGACCCTTCTGATACTGGATTCGTGGAAGCTCACGGTACGGGCACAAAAGTCGGCGATCCGATAGAGGCTGCTGCAATTCACTCTGTTTTTGGCAAGGGACGAACACCAAAACAACCCCTGTTCGTAGGATCAGTGAAATCGAACATTGGGCATACGGAAGGGGCAAGCGGCATTGTCTCGATTATCAAAACGGCCATGATGCTGGAGAAAGGTTTCATACTGCCAAACTGCGAATTTGAGAGGCCGCCTAGTACAATCCCATTGGATGAATGGAATTTGAAGGTATGAACTGTCATCCTTTTTGGTACCCTACAGATCAGTGGAAGAATCCTTATTTTTTCTAGATACTAACCGTTGTAGGTACCCAAAAAGCAAGTGCCATGGCCACGAGCAAAATATTACGCTAGCGTTAATAATTTCGGATTCGGGGGCTCGAACGCTCATGTTATTTTGAAAAAGGCACCTCAGATGCCCGAACGCCCCCTAATCAACGGAAAATCTCTACTTTTCAATGGCACATGCGAATACTCCCTTCGCCGCAAAATATATACTCTTTCATCACACGATAGAGAGGTTCTGGCATGTCAAGTAAAGAATCTGGAAATATATTTGGAAAAGAATCCCGAAGTGTTCGACCTTAACCTCATGGATAACCTGGCTTACACACTATGCCAACGGCGGAATCACTTTCCGTGGAGAATTGCGGTTTCCGCGTCGTCGAGTTCCGAGTTGATAGAGCTCCTTGCGTCTGATATCAAGCCTCAGCGGGCGGTCGATGAACCGGTTATGGCATTTGTGTTTACAGGGCAAGGGGCACAATGGTATGCCATGGGAAGAGAACTTCTCGGCTCCTATCCGGTGTTTTCAGCTGCACTGGAGGCAGTAGACAGATGTCTTGAAAGCTTCGGCGCTGATTTTTCCATCATTGGTGAGTACTAGCTATTGCTGGACATTAATTGTGGTTCTAACGAATTTCAGAGGAATTATCTGAAGATGCGAATAAAAGCCGTATTTCCGAGGCATATTTGAGCCAACCTTCTGTCACGGCGATCCAAATTGCGCTGACGGATCTCCTTCGATTATGGGGGGTTATACCGACTGCGGTCATCGGCCACTCAAGTGGCGAAATTGCGGCCGCATATGCAGCAGGAATTCTTTCAATGGAAGAATGCATGAG
Organism: Onygenales sp. PD_10; assembly: GCA_032988465.1. Lineage (NCBI taxonomy): Eukaryota > Fungi > Ascomycota > Eurotiomycetes > Onygenales > Onygenales sp. PD_10. The sequence goes on from JANTQH010000182.1 coordinate 6,120, forward strand.
AATTGCATACACCCGTGGTGCTGTGGCGGAAAATTTAGCTAAAGATTCCGAGAAGGTCAAAGGAGGTATGATGGCAGTTGGAGCGAGTGCAGCCGACATTATGCCACTTTTAAATTCTCTTCGGAAAGGACACGCAGTTGTTGCTTGTATAAACAGTCAAAATAGCACTACCGTCTCCGGCGACGACAAAGCAGTATGTGAGCTACAACTTATCCTCGAAGAGAGAAGTATTTTCAATCGAAGACTTCCAGTGACGGTAGCTTACCACTCGCCTCATATGCAACTGGTGGCAGAGAGATATCTATCGATGATGGGAGAAATCACTCCAAAACCTTCCTCTATCGCATTCTACTCGTCACTCCTGGGCCGACAAGCGCCATATTCTGATTTGACCAGCCAGTATTGGGTTGAAAATTTTGTGTCTCCGGTTGAGTTCTTAGCGGGTTTACAAGATCTCCTGACGGCGAGGCAGGCTGCATCTGGTAAACAGATAGACATACTGATTGAAATTGGACCGCATCCGGCATTGAAGGCTCCTATCAGAGAAATTCTTCAGCAGGACCTTGCGAGTAATACCATAAGGTACCTCCCATCATTAAAGCGCGACCAGGATGCAATTGAGGCAATGCAGCTACTTGCGACATCGTTGTTCATGACCGGAACAAAACTCAATTTCGAATCCGTCAATTTCCCGTCCCGCCATGCGAAAAGACCAGTTTTGCTGACCAATCTGCCCCAATATCCCTGGAATCACAATACGAAGTACTGGCACCCGTCACGTCTAGCCCAGAGCCATTGCTTTAAACGTTTTCCGCGAAACGACATCCTGGGCTCCCTTTGTCTGGAGAGTGACGATATAGAGCCTAGGTGGAGGAACGTTATCCGCGCTGATGATCACCCCTGGATTCGGCACCACAAAGTCCAAGGGAATAATGTCTATCCCTTAGCTGGGTATTTGGCAATAATCTTGGAAGCAGCAACGCAGCATTCACTGTTGAGAAAGGTGGATTTCGATCGTTTTATATTTCGCGAGGTATCTATTGGTAGACAACTGATCATTCCTGATACGTCTCAGGTGGAGATGATGACCACGTTGAGGCCGTATGCGGATAGTACCCGAGGATCATCGAACGTCTGGAACGAGTTTCGGATATTCTCCTGGTCGGATACCAAAGGGTGGGATGAACATTGCCGTGGTCTAGTTCGAGTTCAGACAACGAGGCCCACGAACCCGGTCGATAGGCCATGTCAGCTAGACAGGGATTCTACAGATGTTGATGAACAGACTAGAGCATTTAACTCTGCTTGCACGTCTGACGCCGATGTCGACACAATATATGATACCACCGCCGCGAATGGCGTTGAGTACGGCTCTTTATTTAGAGGCCTACGAAAAGTGTCCCTCGGCGACAGACGTGTAATCACGGAGATTTGTGTCCCAGATACAAAGAGCGCCATGCCCTCCCAAGTTGAGACTGATTCGATTCTTCATCCAGCCGCTCTGGATAGTTGTCTTCAGATCGTCTGGCCACTTATGGGATTCATAAACCCCGGTTCCCGGTCACTTTACTTACCCTCTTTTATCCAGGGGCTGTCCATCTCTCGTTCAATATCCATGGAAGCAGATGGTAGATTTCGTGTATATGGCACCAGACAGACCTCTTTGTCTGAAGAAATCCCTATCGCCCAAGATATGTTTGTTACAGACGCCAAAAATTCAGCCGAGATTTTAATAAAGATTGATGCGTTGACCTGCACTCCTATCCAAAGCGAAACCGCGATCACGGAAAGCGAGGAACCAAAAGATATCTGCTATAAGCTGCATATCGAGCCATGCTTTGATTTCTTGCATCCCAGTAACTCCAAGCTCATCAGCGACAATCAACATATCGACCAAGAAGAACAGGCAAAAATTCAACTGCTTAACCAAGCGTCGTTGTATTTCATAGAGAGGGCTTTGAGGAAACTCGATGAAGAAGGATACGGTAGTTTCCATGGACACCAGGAAAGCTTCTATCGATGGATGCGAAAACAGAGCTTGCGGTCAAGGAACGGCATGACGAAGTCGCCGTTCCCTAATTGGTCGAACGATGACGATCGTCGATGTTCACGACTTATCGCCACTGTTCGCTCAATGGGGGCGGTTGGAAGGATGTCTTGTGCGCTTGGAGAAAGTATTGTTCCGATCCTAAAAAGAGAAGTTGAACCATTGTCAATCATGCTCGAGGACAATATGCTGGAACAGTATTATAACGAGTTTGATTCGTTTCGACGCAACTACGCCCAGGCTGCGATTTGCTTGGATAAGATGGGCCACCAGAACCCTAATATGCAAATTCTTGAGATAGGGGCTGGAACGGGGGGAGTAACTTTGCCAGTTCTGCAAAATATGGGGGGAGGCGATACTGGGAAAATACAAAGATTCAGCAAATACACCTACACTGATATATCCAGCGGCTTTTTCGAAAAGGCACGAGATAAATTTAGAGCCTGGGGTGAATTTATCACCTACCGGTGCTTGAATATTTCAGTGGATCCTTCCGACCAGGGCTACGAGTCTAACTCATATGATCTTATAATTGCGTCAAACGTTTTACATGCGACGGAAGGCTTAGATCAAACGATGACCAATGTACGCAAGCTTCTGAAGCCTGGTGGGAAACTGGTATTGATCGAATGGACTGCGCGACATTTGTATCAGTTTATCTTCGCTCTGTTGCCTGGCTGGTGGTTAAGTAAGGAACCGAGCCGTCACGACAGTCCTATCCTAGACAAGGAAGCGTGGGACAAACTCTTGCGGGAAACCAACTTTTCTGGAATAGATCTTTGTCTGGATGACTATTCAGATGCTCCGGAACAGTCCAGCAGTCTGATAGTGTCCACTGCCGATGCGCCGAACGAGCTATCGGGGAAGGAGGTAGTTCTGGTCTGCCATGGAAAGCTCGACGAATTTCCAGTGCCCGATCTTGTTGACCGGTTGAGAAATATCACTGGAATTGCTCCGTCCATCGAGAGCCTGTGTGATGTTGACGCGAAGGGCCGATTATGCATCTTCGTTGGCGAGCTGAGCAAACCATTTCTGTCCAAGCTGACGCCAGACCTTCTCGCATCGATCCAACGTCTGCTGTCCACCGCTAGCGGCCTGCTTTGGGTCGTACGTCAAGCCTACCAGGACCCAACGTCTCCCGAATCAAATATGGTAGCTGGACTGGCACGCACGGTCCGATCAGAAAGCACGATACAATTTGCGACATTGATACTGGAAGGGACCCAACAAGCGTCTTCCTCTGATGATCTCGATAAGATCATTGAAGTTTTCAGTGCAATCTTCGGTCCACAGTCAACACTCAGGCAGGGTGATATGGAATATGTTGTCAGGAACGGATTGATCTGTGTTCCTCGAGTCATTGATGATTCGAACGCAAACAAATATGTGCATCAAGAGTCACATGAGATGCCACCGGAGCCACAGCCCTTCCAGCAGAGTGATAGACGTCTCACACTCGCAATGAAATATCGTGGTACTCTAGACACGTTTTACTTTACAGACGAACCCGAAATGCTAGTACTCCCGGATGATCAAATAGAAATTGAGATACGGTTTGTTGGTCTCAATTTCAAGGATATTATGATAGCTATGGGCCAGCTTCAGGGGGGCAAATTGGGGCATGAGTGCAGTGGCATTGTCACTTCTGTTGGAGATAAAGTTACCGACTTTGCAATCGGGGACCGCGTCTGCGCAATTTCAGAAGGAGCCTTTTCTAATTACGTCCGGTGTCCTGCCACAAACGCGTCGAAGATTCCAACAAGGATGAGCTTTGAGGTGGCAGCATCGATCCCGATTATTTTCTGTACTGCATACTACTCCTTGTTTGATGTTGGGCATCTGCAGCGAGGAGAACGAATCCTGATACATTCAGGGGCAGGAGGTGTTGGCCAAGCAGCTATCATCCTCGCTCAATCAATCGGCGCCGAAATTTTTACGACTGTTGGTAGCGCCGAGAAGAAGAAGTTCCTGATGGAAGTGTACAAGATTGACGAACAACGAATATTTTTTAGCCGGGATATTTCCTTTGCTGAGGGGGTTCGAAGGGCTACGGATGGCGTCGGTGTTGATATGGCGTTGAATTCCCTCGCTGGTGACACACTGAGAGCGACATGGGAATGCATCGCTCCCTTTGGGCGGTTCGTGGAAATTGGTAAGAGAGATATAGTACGGAACACAAGACTTGAAATGATTCATTTCGATCGAAACGTATCTTTTGCCTCGGTGGATTTGACCCTTGTCGCGGACAAACGACCGCGGTTGATGAAAAGACTGCTATCGGACATATTCAAGATGTTCGATGACGGTAGTGCGAGGGCTATATCACCCGTTTCTCGATTGTCTATTTCTGCTTTGGAGGAAGCGTGCCATAGACTGCAGAGTGGTCACAGTATTGGAAAGATTGTCATCGAGGTGGAGAGAAATGCGCTCGTCAAGGTTTATACGCTCGAATTCCCGTATAGTGGGGGTACGCTAACAATTGTTGTAGGTCCGACCAAAGAAGAAGCCAGGAAACCTTCTGTTGTCCGAGGCGTCATATATTGTCGTCGGTGGGACGGGTGGTCTTGGCCGGGCTATTACAACCTGGCTAGCCAAGAAAGGGGCACGGAGTATCGTGACCATCTCAAGAAGCGGCGCTTCAGATCCGAGGGTTGTGCAGATGATCGACGAACTTGCTGCGGAGGGCGTAACTCTCACCGTATGTCAATGTGATATTACCAAGGCAGCAGACGTGAATTCCAAGCTAGAGAGTGTGCTGTCGCGATTGCCCCGTGTGCGAGGGATAATCTATGGCGCAATGATTCTGCGTGTTTGTTCTCCATGAACCCCCCATTTTCGCTGTGGGGACCTGACTGATTGCCTTTTTAGGACACCCTATTCGAACGGATGACCTATGACGAGTACGATTCAGTTATTAAACCTAAGGTGGACGGACTCTGGAATCTCCATCATACACTTCTGAGATTAAATTACACTCTCGATTTCTTCATCAACCTCTCCTCAATCGCCGGGGTTGTCGGTAATCGAGGTCAAGCCGCCTATGCTGCCGGAAGCACATTCATGACTGCCTTCACAAACTATAGGAATGCGCTAGGTTTACCGTGCACCACGATCGATTTAGGTCCTGTTCAGGGAATCGGCTACCTTGCGGAAAATGAGAAGAAACATAAGCAAGTCGAAACTGTATTAGGGGTTGATTGGATCGACGAAACAGAACTTTACGCACTTCTTGCTGCAGCAATGAGGGGGGATATGGCAACATCCTGTCAAGGCTACTGCATCACAGGTCTGAGAGGACTGAAGGGCTTGTTTGGTAAGGAACAGCCTTTCTGGGCTTCGGATCCTAGATTCGCTCTCCTCATGCGGCCGCATACCTCCAACGAAGGACAAGTCGACGATCCAGCAGCAAATTCGGCGGTAGAATCGCCCGGTGCCGCGGTTAAAACTGCAGCAGATCTGCGAAGCGCAGAGAAGATTGTGACGGATGCTCTGGTGCAAAAGGTCTCGAGTATCATGATGCGGCCAGTCGACGAGATTGACTCTTCAAAACCTATTGCCAACTATGGGCTGGATTCCTTAATCACCATCGAGGTTCGAAACTGGATATCGCGTGAGCTGCAGGCAAATCTGCAGATTTTGGAAATTCTGGCAAGCAAGTCACTGGTGCAGTTGGCGGGTGTCGTTTTGGCGAGATCGAAGATAATTAGCCCGCAGGCGAAGGCTGGATGGGGATTGAGTTGAGGGGGTGGCTCTGGTTTTCAATCCTTAGTATTTTGTGAAATGTCTTTCTTTTCTACTTTTATTAGTAATGTTTGTTATAATACTGAGAAGATTAATAGCATCTATCATATGTCCCTTGTTACCCCTATTTCCCTGCGCCAAACCGTTCCTGAGTCTAGACATAGGGCGCCCGGGTAGTAAAATAAGCTTAAATCAACCCCCTGGCCGTAATTGACACCAACAACAGAGAGCCGCCACAGCAGAAACTCCATGCCATTCGTAATATAATATTTCAATCAGCACGGAGTAGTCTCAATTTAATAGACATCCATCATTCTTCACGATTGTCTGTCGAAAATTGCAATGGAAAGCCAAAAAGCAAAAATACACATACCGTCATGTAAACACCACGTATCTTCGCGTAAAATACGAAAATATCCATACATTTCATCGTAAGGTAACGTTTCAAAACACACCCAAACAAACGCGACCCGGCGGGGGGCCCGAGCGCCGGCCTTGACCGCGTCGGGCAGAATCCCGGCCCGGGACTTTGGGACGCGCCCCGGCGACATCGATCCTTTTTTGCTGGTGATATCCCCCCCCCGCTGTCCTCCGGCTGTATATCAACCTTTGTTATCCACTTGCTCTCATTTGACAGACCGCTGCAGCAATTAAACCATTGTCTCACGTTTCCCCCATTGCCTTACCAAACATCCCGAAATCGTTGGCGTTGCCGCGTTCCTCTTCACGCGACGTGTCGCTGGCCTGCCATGGAAGAAGAAGAAGGATCTAGGTCCAGCAGCATAGTACTGGGCATGGATGTGGATGAGTCGCGTTCTTCCACTCCTAAACCACCGAAGATTCATTATCTGGGTCCGTCATGTTTGAGCTGTCGCGCGGCGCATACGGGATGCGACAGGGGCCAGCCAGGTATCTCCCCCCCCCCCCCGCCCCCATCCCCTCCCGGTCTATTATGTAGGCCGAAGGCCATATTTCATTGACTGTGTTGTGCCTGGCTGACGTACGGTTCATTGGCCTTCTGGGCCTTGCTTGCCATGCAATTGTTACAGTTTGTGGAAAATGTTTGGCAAGAGGCAAAGACTGCATTTATGAAGAGCCGTCGAATCCTTTTTCCTCGCAGGTTTCAAGAGTCGAGAAGGATGCTAAAGGCAGAGTTTCCTTGGGTTCTTCCCAGGTGAATCGCGTCTGGAAAGCGTGCCTGGAGTGTAGGCGTGGTAAGAGGAAGTGCGACGGCGGGCCTCCTGGTGAGTACTTTGCTTATTCCCCTTATCATGAGTCATCTACTTGTTCCTGATTTGTCCTGTGTGGATGTCATATTTATGCGTATATAATGTTGACCTTTACAGTATGTCACGGTTGTGAAAAACGGAGCATTGAGCACAAATGCAAATGGGACCCCCCCCCAAGTATTACAGCACAGTGAGTGATTTCCCTAACCCCTCCAAGCGGTAAAAATGCTATGGATGTATTTGTTGCGACCTTCTAGGAACTAACACAGGGGGTAGAGTCCATCCGAAGAAAAAGCACCGACTCTCTCTCCTGGATTTTTCTGACGAGAATGAACCGCCTCGTAAACAGTCGAGGGTGTCCCTTCCAATCTCTGGCGGAAAACACCCTGAACGGCCTCGTAAAATGCCGAGGGCGTCTCTTCCAGTCACGACCGGAAAACATCATGAACGCACTCGGGAGCTCAGTCCCCAGATTCCCAAAGTACACAGCCCCAGCTCTCAGCTTGTCGGGGCCGTCCTTAGACTAGAGTCGGAAGGGGAAGAGCAAGAGGAAGAGCAAGAGGAAGAGCAAGAGGACGAGCAAGAGGAAGAGCAAGAGGAAGAGCAAGAGGACGAGCAAGAGGAAGAGGAAGAGGAAGAGGGAGAGGAAGAGCAAGAGGAAGGGCAAGAGGAAGAGATAGAGGAGGAGGTGGTGGAAGAGTCTAACCACGGCGATAGAGAGCCTTCTCTGCCAGGTTTCCCTCAAAACGACGAGAATGAAACCATATTTGCGCGTACTCGTGCGTTTATTTCGAAACCTCGAACCCCTTCTATGACCCAAGAGTCTAGTGATGATGACGATGATGAATCCGCAGAGTTGAATGGCACAGACTCGTCAGAGGAGACCGATGAACAACCGCCTGAGAGTGTAGGTCCCGGACCACGGTCCTTCTTAACCACGATTCGGCAAGCAGTGTTTCAAAGAGCGGACGTATCGAGACCAGGACCTACTGCAGAGTCGGGGCCAGAGCTGCGAAGACTGAGGCGGGTTATGGGGAATAAACCGGGATTTATTTCGATAGCCGTGGATGAAGAGGACTTGGTGCTTCCCGATCGGGAGGTTGCCGACAATATGATCTCGAACTACGTGACTCGGGAATATGTCAACCTGCCCATGTTTATCCTTCACAGCTTCCGATCCAAGTACCACGACTTCTGGGATGGGCAGCTAGTCGATGATAAGGGGTTATTCCGCGGTATCCTAAATCTTATGTTTGCGCTGGGTATTATTTCTGCTAGTCCAGACAGCGGAGGGGATGCTTCGACGTACTTCATCCGCGGTCTAAACATCATCTGTGCTGATGGAATGGAAGGCGAGACAATGGCCCATGTTCAGGCCTATCTGCTCCTTGCGCAGTATTTTCTGGCTATCAATAGCCTACCGGCCGCATGGAAATATGTCGGGCTAGCTGTCCGTGTTGCTCAATCACTCCGGCTCCATCTAGGGTCGGGAAGCCACCATATGGATGATAGGGAGGGCCGGGAGCTGCCCAGACGGGTCTGGCATAGCTGTTTGATTATGGAACGGTACGTCCTTTGAATTTTACGATTTACGGTTATGATAAAACTATTGGATCCTTCTAACCTCCCAACTCTTCAGCATAATCGCCATCGCCCACGGCCTGACCACTGTGACACCACACTCTTTTGAATCCCCCCTCCCCATTCCCCGTGATAAAGACTACGTCGACAACTTCTTCCAGCATAATATTGACCATCCCCGTCGAACCGCTACTGCTCCATTCACTGCCGTCAACAACGCCGCCGCCTCTGCAACCACTTCCACTTCCACTTCCACCCCCTCCGTCTCCATCTCCCGCTTCACCGACAGACCCTCGATAATCGAATTCTTCACCGCCTCCGCCCGTCTCTACGACCGCTACCCAGATATCCTAACTCTCCAAACCGAGCTCCGCCTCCCCGACCACGGCGGCTCGCCCATAAAAAGACTCGAAACATTCGACCCGGCCCCGCTCCTTGCAATCGACCGCCTCCTGAAAAACTGGCAAGCCGCCCTGCCAGCCTTCCTCCAAGCCGACGCCAGCCCCTCAGAGCTCAAACACCCCATCGCCCACCGCCAGCACAACATTCTCCGCCTGCGCTACCTGCACATGTGCGTTCTCCTCTATCGCCCATTCCTCGCGATCCTCGCCGCATTGCCAGCGTCGGCATGGTCCTCACCATCATTGGCATCCATCAACGGGCCCCGTGGCCAACGACCCAGCACCCCGGGCCAACGACGCACAGCTGTCGATGTACCTTTTACACATATAGTCGCATACGAGAGTGCAATCAAATGTCTCCTAGCCGCCATTGAGATGATGGAAGTAATCACTGAGGGTGCGCCGGCCGGCGCGGTGCCGGCGTGGTGGGAGAGCATTAGCTACCTGTTCGCGTGTGGGAAGATTTTCGTTGCCGCGCGCCGGTGTCCAGCGGGGATGCTGGCGGCCGTCAGCGGCAATGATGGTGAGGATTCGGAGGATGATGATGAAGAAGAAGAGGGAGCACGACGTAGTGGGATGGGATTGGTCAAGGTTGGGTGGGGGAGGTGTCTGCGGTTGCTCAAGCAATATGGAGAGTTTTCTTCGGTGGCGGGGAGATGTTTGGGGGCGTTGGAGTCCTTAGATCTAGCCTTTGACGTGTCGCGTGTTGGTTCTGTGGAAAAGGATGCGACGGCTGATATGACGTGGTTGGAGAGTTTGGCTATCGATTTGGCACAATAACAAAAAACAAAACAAAATTGCTACGCTCAGTGATTGGGATTTTTGTGAGATTGGATTATGTTCATGTTGGGTTCATGTTGTGTTTGTGTTGGATTAAATCGATTCGGAATCTACTGCTGTTTTCGCAAGGTTGGTATGTATGTGTATGAAGAAGCTGTTTGTTTGCCATTGGTTGAAGCATCAATGATCCCCCCCAATCCATCCATCCATCATCTATTGCATGGAGTCTTGTTGGAGATTGGAGTGAGTGTTCCTTGTTGTCCCCTGGATTTTATTAACCCCCCTGTTTCTGTTCTCATTTTCTTGTCCATTCATTTTGCTACCAGCGCCTGCCCCTAAATATTCCCCCATTAGCCCCTGATTTCCAGATTCTCCGTTTATACCATTCCAATTGTCATTACCATTGCCATTGTCTACATATCCCACGTTTAATCTCAGCTGTTAATTGTTTTTCCCCCCCTTCTTCTCCAAAAATATTTCATTCTTGGCCCAGCTGAGGCTATTCTTCTGTTCTGTTCTGACTTGCCCCTGTTTGTCCTCCCTATCCCACGCGCCCTTGTTTCTTGTGGAACGGTAAGTCAGCAGCTATGTAATAAATAAAGTAACCAAGCAACTAATCAACCCCCTTTTCTTTTCTAGACTCTCCTAGAATCTCCTTGGTTGTCCTCTCTCATTCTTTTTTTTTTCATCCCTTCCAGGTTGTGTTCCTCTTTCTCATTTCATCCAAACAGCCATAGCCCATACATACACCTAATATTAACCAGCCAGCCTTTTTTTCAAAAGCCTTAGAAGAGGAAGAACAAATAATAAGTTATGAATTTTTACAAACACTTTTTTTATTATTTTTCAAATTTTTAGTAAAATTAGCTTAAATCCGCCAAATAATTGTTAGCAGGTGTTATTTTGACCAAGCCAAGGCCAAAAAACATACGCTCTCGCTCTCTTGATTCCCATTCTCCCCTCCTCCAAATGCATCCCTCCCATCCGCCAGTAATAGGAGGGGTTTAAATTAAAAAAATCACGCCAAAAATGGATTTATGTACATGTAGGGTGGAAATAGTAAGGATGATGGGGGGTGAAACGGTACTGAGTTGTTGGAATGATAATCGAAAGAGAAAAAACAAACATGGGTATCAACGGGCAAAAAGAATGAAGAGAGATGGATGGATGAGGCGATGCTTCAAGCAAAGCCCGCCATGGTAGTAGGGCATGGATAGGGAGGTGTAACAAAAAAAAAGATGAGAAAAAGTAAATGATACACAACACCATCACAAATGCAAGAAAGATGCAAAGTCATGATATCAATAAAGTCATGCATGATCGGAAAAGAAAAGAGAAAGATTTTCGGAAAAAGGTAGAAAGAACATCGCAGACATCGTACATAGCGGCGTACATAGTAACCGTTACCATATATCGTCCCGTATCATATTCATATCGCTTCATACAGGGGACCAGCAGCCGTGCTAGAACCACATCACCGCCACCACGACACCGATAACCATGCCTAGAAAGCTACCGCCAATCTCCTTTTCTCGAGAAGAGACTCCTCTGGCGCGTAGTGGGTCTGAGGCATGGGCTGGCGGGTGGTGTTCTAGCGGTGCGAGGAAGAGGGAGAGGAGAACGTCAAGGGGGCCTTTCCGCTGACATAAGGTATTTGGCGGCGTGTTTGTTGAGGTGGTATTTGTATTGTGCGTGGAGGGTGGTGAGGAGAAATAGGTGTTTGGTTCAAGGGGTTGTTGATGTTGTTTTTGAGCGGATACTGCGATGGGTTTCGCATCATCGTGAGATCCTGGGGTGGAGGGGTTCGAAGAGGAATCGAGGACTGGGTAGGCGAGGAGAGAGGAATCGATGCGTGCTAGGTGTTTGCTATATCGGGGGGGTCTCGACGGCATCCAGCCGTTTTTGTGCCTTGCTGCGGGCTTGGAGATCTCTGAAGAGGGGAACGGGTGTTGTTTTTGTTTCCTCTGCCAATAATGGTCGTATGATGATATGGTATGTAGCGAGTCGAATATGGCGCTGGGCGAGGAGAGAATTTTCTCGATTCTGCGCACGCTGGAGACGGTGATAGTGCGGAAGACTTTTATGTCGATTGAAGCTGGTATCCACGGCCTTCGATCAGTGTGGACTGGTGTATTGGGCGCCCACGGCTCGCTCTCGGGGACATCGTAGAGGTGTGGCATGGAGGGACATGTTTCTGGAGATACTGTGACCCGAGTTAGCATATCCACGCAGTCTAGGAGACGAAGCGGAAACACAGCAACAACTCACCAGAGAAGTCATCGGCGAGGCAATTGGGCGCAGAGGCATCTTGTATCGACACAGCATCCCTCCAATATCTGAACGAGGCTGGCACCAGATGCAGCACGCTGAGGACGAGCGCGAAGACGAGCAGCGAGAGACTTGCTCCCACGAGCTTCTGGGGCATAATGAAGCTGTTCGTAGATCCGAGTGTCGCTGAGGGGTCATTGATCATCGTCCAGCGGAGCAGAGACCATCCCACTTCGCGGAAGAGAGAAGTTGGAGTGGGCAGCGAGGGGGGATATAAACAGGAGTGAAGGTGGAGGTGTTGGCGGGTTGTCGTCGTACAATCAACGCGATGGGGACGAAATCTTTAACTAAATAAATAGTAGTTATCAACACCACAGTTCCCTGCGCAACACAGCCAGCAGCGACAGTAAAGACACAGCGATTGACCGTCTGAACGAGAGGCAGAAGACGGCCATTGGAGCAGAAATATGTCCTCGCTGTGATCGTCGAGCAGCCCACACAGAACAGACACACTGCCCACGGCCCACAGATAGCAGCCCTGCTAGCCAGTGACGATAAGCAAGTTTTTCTCTCGTTTCTTCTTCTTCGTCTGCTTCACTGGCTGACCCTAACCCTGCAGGGAATCATCGCGGAAACGGCTGAAACGCACAACCCACCGTGGAGGCTTGATTGGGCGCCGCAAAGCTTGTGGATAGCTCTGCCAACCACGGCGCAGGCAAATGGGCAGGGAAAGGCTGAGCCAAGGACATGCCAGGCCGGGTTCTGCTGGTTAGGCTTTAGCGGTGGCCCTGGTGGGGAGTTAGGGACAGGCTGAGGGGGGCGATGACGACGAGCTTACGGGCGGGAGGGGCAGAGGTACATCTACTCATGCCGTTCCATGGCTTCTCTTATTATCTCGTCCTCATGCGGCAAATGGATATCAACTGATGGTGAGGACAGAGTATTTCACGCGGTCCGTCGCAGAGACGCAGCAAAGCAGACTCGGGGTTCTGTCTATTTTCTTCCCTCTCCGTCATTGCTTTTTTTATTCTTTGCTTTCTATGAAACCTGTTTGGGACCACCACGAAGACAGCCTTGCGATGTACTGTACATCACCCCGAGCCGCATAAGTGGGGAGGTGGCATGCATGTTTCTAAGTAAAGATGCCATCCCTGCATGCAATACTTACTTATCTATCTAATATGCTCGTAGGGATACTTGATCAGTGAGACATGACATGCCGGCCACAAGGAAAACCATGTCTGAACTGTCTGGGCTGTCAGAACCATGATGCGACGGCATTGTTGGCAGGTCCACCAGCGTCCAGCTACCATCCTCTTTTCGCCTATGTACACGATACGATAATTTTCTGTGTCTAAATATTTCACGAGGCTGGCAATGACGTCAAGATCTGCCATCATCATAGCCAACCAACCATTCGACTATTTACATCCCAAAGAATGACACCACACTGCCTGTTTGTGGGGGATGCTACAGGCAAAAGTCGGACGATTCCGCAGGGAGAAATCATTAACTACTCCCGGAGCCGCACAGTTGCCGTTACGGGTTCGCTAACAACTTCATTCCGGAATCATGGGAGGAGGGAACAATGCCCGGCACATCTGATGTCCAAACATGGCTTTTTATATAGCCAACTCAACAATGGCAAAGCGATATTCCACCCCATGCAATGCTATCTACTTGTGGCTACCTCCACGTTCATGCGTGAGGGCGTTATTCGGAAAAGAAATGAGGATACAACCATAATATAGTCCTGGAACCCCCCTGGGGGAGGACGGGGAAAACGCCGCCACAAGACATCCAAACATGCCTCAGTGAAGTCAAACAGAGAGACCCAGAAAAAAGTTGGCGGAATGAAGAGACCTCCACTACCTTTTATGCCAATTATTATGCGCCTCACGTGGTTTAGCTTTTTACAAGCTTCTGATTGATATCTTCGCGGCTTGGTTCATCTGAATAACCACTTTCGAGTTTCGACGATGTTGACATGACACCCCAGGGTAGTGGCGAGCTTGAGGATTTGAGGGATCTGTGTTTGGGTTGATACTGTCTCCGCAGTTTGCTCCCTCTGTGCTGCCTTTATTCATCTCTTCTTCCCACCTCTGCTGACCACTTGACCTTGGAGAGTAATTTGAGGAAATCTCCCCCATCAAGATTTTAATGACCATGGGGGGAATCCAGACTGAGTAATGGGTCATTGTGTGATCCAGCTTAATTTTTCTGGTGATGGGGAATGGTCTTCCGACCTCCTTTGCTTGCTTGGGTAGTGAGCCTCAGGGTGGACAACTCGCATATGTCGTACCAGATTACCGATGCTAGGAAATGTCCTTTCCGTCGTACACAGGTGGCATTGAACCTTTTGTTTGTGCAGGCTGTGGATTGTATCCTCGTGCCTCGTAAGGTCGTTATAGGGTGTTTCTGATAGAATCTTTCTTTTGCGACTACTGGGACTTTCTGTCGCGGACGATCGCTCAGGAGACTGGAACGCCTGCGGGCTTTCGGAATCACTTTCTGTCCTGGTATAGTCATGGGCACGTTTCATGTGATCAAGGAGGTTCAATCGACAGGGAAAGCCTCGCCCGAGAACCGCTCGTTCGCATTCCAGGAATTCACAAAGATGGTAATGAGTTTCCTCAGTGTGATGTATCTCGTGGGTTATTTTCATATGCCCAAGAAGCAGAGTTCGAGACGAAAAATTAGCACCCTCGCACCCTACACGCCTACAACGGTATGGCTTCAAATGGGAGGCAATATGGTATCTGGGCAAGCTAGTCAGCAAAAGGAATCATAGATGGACGCGATTTTTATTATTGTTTAGGGTGGTTACCGAAAAACGGACCGACAACTCATGGGAGTATGCTGGCAAGGTTCACCCCCATTTTCAAATGGACAGTGATATTTCCCATCATCTCCGGGGCGACTTGCACAGAGTAAATGGAATCTCATTTGAATATCGCCCCAATCATTGTTTTCTGTACTCCGCCGGCCATCTAGGGATGGGAGATTGCTGCCCCCTCAATCAAAAATCAGCTGCGAACCAACAGGAGGAGGATGAAGAGGCCAGAGGAGCAAACAGATAAGCGAGGAATAACTTGCTAACCTGGAAGGGTCTGTCCCAGCCGCTGTAAAAGATAGAGTCCTGTCTGAAAATTGCTCGGGATTGGATCCATAGGTTCCACTAGTATCTGACTCCTCTCGCCGAAGCATGCTCTCTAGAAGACGATGGCGGTCCTGAACCAAGTTGAACAGGACATCGCTACGGGCGGAGCAAATTATATCCTCAGAGGAGCGAGTTTTGTTTCTTATATCTTCAGAGGAGCCAGTTTTGTTTCTGGGTCTCGGCGGATGCGACATGCCCGAGCCATGGCTGCCAACGGATGATGCTGGAGATGCCGGACGCGAGTTAACAGTACTGCCGGGTGGACACTGGGATTGCATTAGCAACAGACGGCATCAGGCAGGGATACAGCATACCTTCTCCTCACACCAGGATGCGCAGCGACATTCCAGGGTGGGTGAATGATGGCAGGCCAAGCATGGAAGCATGATGAAGAGATACCAGGGACGGGAAACCGAGAGAAATGCCTCGTCAACGGGAGATATGAGGATGAAGATGAGGCTCTGGCTGCCTGTACGAGGCGGTTATTTCACGCCAAGTTGGCTTGCATCCAATGGAGTGGCAGGCTCGCCATGCCAGATATGCCACGTCGAGTTCCGAGCAGCCATTCGCGCCCAACCAGTGACCATCCACGCTTTGCGCTGGTGGGCAGGAATAACCCTACTAGATGTTGTCTTTGGAAATTCTCGAAGGAAACCTCTCCATCTTTCCTCGATAATGTTCAATATGACTACTAGCTATACTATGAGCTCGTCCTCTCCCGCATCCGTCCAAAAGACCGAGCATGCAAAACTTGAAGACTGCACAATTGTGTGGCTCTGCCCACTGGAGGTTGAGCTGCGCGCTGCCATCGCCATGTTGGACACAGTTTTTGAGGATATTCCGCCAATAGCCAAAGGACAGAATGTGATTTACACTATCGGCAAGGTTGGAAGCCACAACGTCGCAGTAGTTGGCTATTACCAGGAATCTGGCCTCGCTGTGTCAGGAAGCATGGTCGCGGAAGTCTTGCGAGACCTGCCAAACCTTAAAAGGGGACTGCTTGTTGGTATTGCTGGCGGGATCCCATCTCCTGGCAGGGATATGCAGCTTGGAGATGTAGCTGTCGCAGTTCCTGAAGACGATCGGCCCGGGGTGGTTGGATATGACCTTGGAAAGGCCGAGGAAGGCGATGATTTTGAACTAAAGCACTGGCAGAACTCAACAGATCCCATTCTCCGATCGGTCATTACAGTCATCAGGGCCCGGGACGAATCTGGATTCAGGCGGCATCTGAACATTCTCAAAACAAGACCAGAGTTCCGGAAACCGGGTTTTCCGCCTCCTGGCGGCGACTGGTCGCCTGTTGAATCAGATCACGACGATGGTCATCCCACTGTTCATTATGGCACAATCCTTTCCGGGAACACCGTTGTTAGGTCTGCAGCTAGAAGAGATTACTTAAGAGACCGGTATGGGGGCATAGCGATTGAGATGGAGGCTGCGGGAATGATGACGAGGCTTCCAGTTGCTGTTATCCGGGGCGTAAGTGATTTCGCGGACGGCTCAAAAGGCGACGAGTGGCAAGCGTACGCTGCAGTGACTGCGGCGGCATTTGCTAAGGAAGTCCTTACCGTCCTTCCTTCCGATATTCCAGATACTCGAAAATGTAAGTGGATTGTGAATAAGTTTACATAATTCCGTCGGGACGAGCGATAAGCTGATCAGGCATATTAGTATTCAATATACTGCTCTGACAACTACGAATACTAATATGCTTATCCTCCTAGGTCTACCACCAACTCCGTTCGCGAACCAGGACCTCCGCCTAGCACTGGCCTTGCCGGACAAATGGACATTCGCTGGGAGAGAAGAGGAGCTGGCATACCTGGAGCAAGAACTTGGATTTCCGTCTAAACCCCCCTTACAAAAGTCGGTCGTCGGGCTCTGGGGACTCAGCGGTGTGGGAAAGTCGCAGCTCGCATCGACATTCGTTAAACAACAACGATCCAGATATCCAGAGCGCGAGATATTTTGGATCAGTGGGGACAGCCAAGAAACTTTTGAGCAAAGTGTCATCGATATGCTCAGGGCTCCTGGTAATCTTGTACCTACTGGAAGTACTCTTTCAGTTGAAAATTCACATGAGAAACGGATGGGCCTTGTTAACTCTCTTTTCGAGGAGCTCCAGCGCTTAGACGATCCGCGATGGCTACTGGTCGTGGACGGAGTGAATGTGCGACAGGATTCTAACGACGTAGCATCATTCAACATCCACAAGCTTGTGGCTAGATTGAAGCGGGGCTATATTCTTCTTATTTCGAGGAGACGGGATGCAGTGGAACATTATCACTCAAACCGTCAAATCAAGGGACTAAAGGATACGGACGTTGTGGATCTGTTGCAACTACGGCTCGATCCTCAACTTACACGAGTAGGAGGTATTGCCTTCCCCATAAGACATGTTGGATTTTAGACAGTCAATTTGAACTGACGTGGTCCTCAGGTATGGAAGAACTATCACGGCTATTTCATGGCTTCCCTCTTGCTCTACGTCTTGCAATATCCACTATCTCTCGTTATCGTTACACTATCAGGGACTACATAAACTCATGGAAAAGCCATGGCTACGGTGGCGAGTCTGAAGAGGTCGATGGTTTGCTTGTCCGTTCCGTGGAAGTTGGCTTTAGGGAGCTCGAGGCAACTGCTCCTGCGGCAGTAAAAGTTTTGACCCTCTTCAGCTTCCTTGACCATAGGGATTTGTGGTATGAACTTTGTTCGAGCGCAACTGCGGACAAGTATCCCTTTTGGCTGCGCAAGTGGGCATTGCAGCGGACAAAGTTTCAAAATTACTACCCGCTTCTTGCGGACCTGTCGTTCGTCGAGGTCAAGTGCTCTGCCAATGGTCGTAAACTGTGGGAAGTACATCCCGCAATCCAAATGGCGGCCAGACGCCGAGCGGCGCGCGACGAACAAGAATATATATGTTCTGCAATCTCACTCGTCGCAGCCCATGTGCCACGGTCGTACGAGAACAATTTTTGGGAGAAGATGCAACGATTGGAACCTCATGCGGACAAATGCTGGGCATACATAAGAAAGGGGAAATGGGGACCAGGGACCAACCTCACGGAACTTGAAAGTCTTGGTCGATTATTCCGCCATGTCGGCCGGTATGAAAAGGCATCGCAGATTTATCGCATGATTGAACTCGGCTTAATGAATGTGTCACTGTCTCTACATAGGAAGAAAATATTTCTAGCCGACGTTTATACCAATTTGGGTCTGGTGTACATTGGTCAGCAAAAATTCGATGATGCGTTGGATAAGTTGCAAAGGTCGTTGAACCTGAGGCGCAACGCGAACATGCAGGACCCTGAGGCTCGTATGTCCATAACCTATAACCAAGGGATTGTATTCATGATGAAAGGACAATTGGACCGGGCGAATGAATATTTTCGAGAAGCGGCGGCTCACTTTGCCAAGGCAGCTGATGATACTACTAGTATCCAAGTCGAGAGCGAGAGGAAGCGCCTATATGTACGAATCCTGAATGACATGGGCGAAGTATATTTGCGCAGAGAGGAAGTGGATGCGGCAATTGCCGTCTTCAATGACATACTCACCAGTCAAACAACAGAGCTCGGTGCATCTCATCCAACTATTGTTTCTACTAAGCTGAATCTTGGAAGGGCTTATCGCAAACGCGGCCAGTTTAAAACCACAAGCGAGTTGCTCAATGAAGTTATCACGATATATACCGGATGGTGGGGCCGTCACCACCCGGATACCATGCGCGCGATTGACGAGCTAGCTTTGGCATATATGGAAGAAGCGGAGCGCAAGAAGGCAGCCGGGATGGTCTCGGGTCCAGATATGCAGCTTGCAGAGGAGCTCTTGAATGAAGTTTTGGGCTTTTATAGCAGTACCTTTGGCGAAAAATCGGATCTGGCGAAGAGGATCAGGACAAACCTGCAGTACTTGGAGTCCGTGAAGGGGGGTGATCATGTTCGGAACTCTACAGGGCCTGAAGAACTGCCTGAGGCGGCTTGGGAGATACTCTAGCGATAACAACATTCCCGTCATAGTTGTCTCAAAAGTAGATCCCATCAACGAGGATTCTGCTCAGACAAATTCGTCCCACCAAGAGGGGGCCCTAACCCTAATTCAATCCTCAACCGCCTCGCCCCCTCCTGAGGGGATTTTTCACGACCTTCAAGACGTCACTATGGAATTATCTCATTATTCTTCCCCCTCTTCTCAATTCGGTAGAGCGGTTAGTTGTTGATGAGTAGTATTTCCTTTGTGGCTGTGCTTTTCTAGCCTGAAGTTGTACTTTCCTCCCCGCCTTCGTAGGACAAAATATCACCCTTGATGTTCACCCGAGATTTCCAACCCTCTCTCTAAATACATTTCAGGATAACGTAAAATATTCATGATATCGATTAACTTAATAAAGAGGGTCAACTGTATTATTAGTAAAGTGGAAGCGGACTTGTTTGGCCTCATCGATCGAAGAAGATCCGTGGTGGATATTTAGATTAGTTACCCCCCTTAAAAGTATTTTTCGACCAACGATGGAAGATGATTAGCTGGTCATGCATAAGCTTAATATTTAACTAACTTCTTTAGCGAGGCTTTCTCCAGGGCTGACGCTCTAATCGTCATTCTTGCAAAATGTGCCAAATACGCGTATCTTGCCCATGATTATGTGATTAGCGCAGGGTTCTGCAACTACAGGAATTTATAAAAGAGCATCAGTTTCTTCAGAATCTGGCATCTGAGGAGAAATAAATTCAGCTATTTCCGATAACCCTTGACAACATACTTTTAACATTGCCTGCAACTGTCTTCCGGACCTGTCGTCTCCCATCCGCCCCTCTCTTTCTGGCTCGATCCATTTTCATTTCTACGAATTCAGCACTCTTATACCAGGAGCTTGTTATTCGTTCATCGACTTCCACAATTTTCAATTGGCCTGAGAAGGAATATAATCACCGCAATACATTTCCGCTACTCGGCTCCCTAGCCCCGTACCCCGTTACCTTCCAAGCGACAACATGGAGTCTACACCGGAATCGGCCCAGGGCACTCAGCAAGAAACAAATACCTCTACACAAGAACTAACGCTCAAAGTCGACTTCTCCTGGGGAAAATTTAAATTCCTCGTCACAGACCAATCCGACCCAAATTCAACCCCCGTCTACGTCGTCGACCACAGCCTCAAAAAGCCCCAACTGGTCTTCAGACACGGCTCAGCCACAGCAACCCCCTTTGCCATGGGCACCGTGAACGCCGTTTCCATCAACGCCAACTGCGAAATCCACGGCCGACCAGTTAAACTCAAGGCACTGAAACGCTTTAAAACAGAATACACCCATCTCTCAACCGCCTACTCGATCAAGGAAGCTGGCTCCCCCGTCGCCATGACATGGACAAGCAGCAGCGGCTTCAAGAATTGGGACTTTGTCTGTCAAGACGAGGGCAAGATCCCCGTCGCGAAGTTCTCGGCAAACCCGTGGGCGTTGAAGAAAATGGCCAATATTACCTATATGGGAGCGAGTGTCGCGAATGGCGGTACCGTTAGTGATGCGATGAGGGACGAAATCGCTGTTACTGGGTTGACGCTGTATACTTGCATGGCGATACGGATCAATAGTCCGCTGTCATTCATTGGGGCCATCATCGCACGCCCTGGGCCTATAGATGCGGCTGCCGCGGAGGAGAAAAAGGAGGAACAACGGCTCGAGTCTTCCGGCACGAGGAATTTTCGGTAGAAAATGCCTGGGCGGGAGATAATTGTGTACCTTTTTGCAACGGCCCCGGACAGATTTCTTTTTTTGAGTTCTTATTTCATTAGATATCCTGTTTGGTTATGAGTGATGTTAGCAAGCGAATATGTATGGTTTATTATGTTCAAATTTGGTTCTTCAATTTCAATCCATTCCTAAGTTTGCCGAAGTTAGCCGATGTTATTGCCGTGGTGATTGCCGATAATTCTCCAAGACACCGTCTCTAAATCTGATAAACCAATACTATTTTTATATAGAAGATAGTAAAAACATTGCGTCAAGTTAATCTCCTTTGTTCTCTGGTCAAGGAAAGGAAAAAAGAGCAAATCTGAATGATAGTTCATGCGGGGGAGTCTCCTTACCGTCATCGGTAGATTGGATCCGGCGAAGCAGGTGGAGCTCGATATCTCCGTTTCTAGACCCCACAAGTTTGCCCCAGCGACATAATATTGTTGATTGCGGGGTGATTTCTTTCGGCAAATCTGGATACCGGGCCCTCTTATATATCTTCGACAAGTGCATGGCGTCTGCAGAATAACATTCTGAAGGCCCATTTATCTACTAGTAGCTTTCAATAGTATCAAAAATTGCAAGTCCTGCATTGCTCCCCAATATACGACCATGGCGCACATATACGAGCTCGCCGAAACCCTCTCCGCATCCCCCAACTACATAAATGGCGTCAAATCCAGCTCCCAGTCCCAATTCCCCGCCACGGAAGCGTTCCGCGGCTTCAACAAACCCTCGCGACTCGAAGGCGACATCCACGATCTCGAAGTAACCGGTCAAATCCCCACAGACATTGACGGTACCTTTTTTCGCATCCAGCCAGATCACCGCTTCCCTCCCATCTACGAGTCCGACATCCATTTCAATGGCGACGGCAACGTCAGCGCCATACGCATCGAAAACGGCCGCGCCCACTTCAAGCAGCGTTATGTGCATACGGATCGGTATGAGCATGAGACCAAACATGGCAAGTCGCTGTTTGGGAAGTATAGGAATCCGTATACGGATAATGAAGCGGTGAAGGGGGTGATTCGCACGGCGGCCAATACGAATATCTTTTTCTGGAGAGGGATGTTGTTGGCGACTAAGGAGGATGGGCCGCCGTATGCGATGGCGCCAGAGAGTTTGGAAACGATTGGCAGATATGATTTTGAGGGGCAGGTGCTCAGTCCGACATTCACGGCACATCCCAAATTTGATCCCAAGACGGGAGAGATGGTGTGCTATGGGTATGAGGTAGGTAATTGGGGGCCATCAGGCAAGCGGTATCAAACTTTGAGAGGAGGACAATACTGATGGTCAATATAACTTAGGCTGGAGGCGATGGGAATGACGGCTCTTGCGATATCGTGGTGTATACTATCGATGCAAACGGTGTGAAGACAGAGGAGTGCTGGTATAAAGCTCCCTTCTGTGGGATTATCCATGACTGTGGTATTAGTGATAACTGGGTTGTGCTTCCGATGACACCCCTGAAATGTGATCCTGAGCGTTTGAAGAAGGGTGAGAATCATTGGGCTTGGGATCCAAACGAGGATCAGCTATATGGTCTTGTACCCCGACGAGGGGGAAAGCCAGAGGATATCAGATGGTACCGTGCAAAGAATGGTAAGTCGACGATTATTATTCCCCCCCTTAGTCCCCTATTATTCATAAGTTGACAACATGCAGCTTTCCAGGGCCACACCGTCAGCTGCTACGAGACTCCAGATGGAAGGGTCGTTTTCGACCTCACCATTGCGGATGGCAACGTCTTCTTCTTCTTCCCTCCCGCCGACACTCCCGCAGGCACAGTCGCCCAGCGCAACAAAGTCCACAACAAGACCACTCGCTGGATCTTCGACCCCCAAACACCTACAAACTCTCGGGTCGAGCCAGCCGAGGAATTCGAAACCTATTCTGGCGAGTTCTCTCGTATCGACGATCGTTTCACAACGATGAAGTATAACCATTACTGGCAAGCCGTCATTGATGGCGCAAAACCTTATGATTTTGAAAAGTGTGGCTCCCCCGCCGGCGGGTTGTTCAACAGTCTCGGCCACTTTACATGGGACGGATCAGTCCGGGAAACGTTTTGGGCGGGGCCGCGCGCAACTTTCCAGGAGCCTACTTTCATTCCACGTACTGGAAGCACGGAAGAAGGAGATGGATATATTGTCGCACTCCTAAACCACTTGGATGTGCTGAGAAACGATATCTGCATATTCGATGCGAAAAAGGTTGCACAGGGGCCGGTAGCCGTCATTCATCTCCCTCTTAAGCTGCGGCTTGGGTTGCATGGAAACTTCGTAGAGGAGAGCGAGCTCAGGGCATGGAAGCAAAAGAGAGAAGGGGAGCTAGGCCCAGTGAAGCCTGCGAGCGCCCCGCTGCCGTGGCAGCAGAAAAATGGAAACGTGGGCGCAGTGAACGGTACAAACGGGGTGTAGTTATCTTCCGTGGTATATATATCAACTGTACATAGATCTTTCATACATCCATTATTGCAAGTGATGTGCTTATCGTGAGACAGGCCATCAGTTTTCGGCACAGTCCAAATGACCTGGTAGGGTTGAACGGGATGAAATGCGGCATTGAAGTTAGCATTGGAGTTAAATGTAATCGAACTTGGTCTGCCATTTTCATTGCTCTATACTGGGGCCATCGAAAACAAGATGTGAAGCCGACAGCGTTGCATCCGCAAAGATGTCCATTAGCCCTGAACGAGTATCCATGTCTAGCGTCTCGAATACGTCAAATTGCGAACCATCAAAGTTGCTTTCGAGTATGTTAGATAGGAACTAAATTTTCAACAAGGGATTTGGGAGATGGGGAACTTACAAATTCATGCCGTCCAAGGGGTCCCCTGAGCTGTAAGGATGGGTCATCATTCCACCTGTGGTGGCGGCTTCCAGATGATTTTGTGAATTATGAAGTTCGTGAGCTTGATTATTTGCCGTCATTAACGGTTCTAGTGCACCACTCTCGTAGACGCGTGCTTCCAATTCTAGCGAGACCTTTTCACACCATCCGATCCTATCCATGCTGTTCATAGCCTGAAGACAGAGCCGGAGCATGTCTTGGTGGTCTGCCCTACCCATTTTCTGCACCGCCAGAATCAGAATCCACATTGATTCCGTAATACAATGACAGTCAAGCAAGGTTCGACTAGACAATGTCTGATCGTCCATCATGCATTTTACAATCTGCACTGTTCTCTCCGCTGCCTCGATACACTTGCCACTAAGCTCCTCATAACATTCTTGTTTAGCAGGCATAGTAAGAGTTGGCGGACGGGAGACGGTGAAGAGAAGAAACGGGCGCGTAACGGAGATAACATAATTCCAATACCGGAGGTGTAACAGGGATACTGGTCGGCGATGTTGTGGAGGATGGGAGGCATCCCAGCTGAGATATGTAGGTGCATTATCCAACCAACTTTTCAGAGAGCTCAAACATTCAGTTACCCGAGAAATCGGTAGTCTCCCGCCAACCCGTGCTGGTTCGACAAAGCATTTATAACTGATTTTCTTTCTCAGTTGTACAAGAGAAACTGATAGTGCCTGGTAACCCAGAGGCATATTTGGGCCCGGATTCATTATCTAGCCGAGAATTAAAAGATGTCCTTCGTATACTGGTATTCTGGAATGATTACTTACCTGGTCAGATGCTGGAGATGTTTTCATGAAGCCGGCATCATCGGAAATGGCACATGGATAGCCGAAGCGACTTGCCATTTCGTGGTCAAGGGTATAAATCGTCCACCATAGCCGCCTCCTCTTTTCTCGCTCAACTGAGTCCCTGGTCCGAGGGGAAATATCTCTATGTAGCCCAAGAGAGATTCCAATTCTCACGGCGGTACCAAGATGCAGGTATGCCCCGACACTATAGCACAATGCTTGCATAGCGAGACTCTGTTGGAGCCAATGTTAGATCAGTATACATTATTCCTTTGAAACTGACTACGTACCAAAAGCCCAAATGCTTTTACACTCTCAATATCCGCTTCGTCTGCGGCGCCTACTGATTGCTCCTTAGCCATAGCCAGATAATCGATCGCCTGTTTCGTCGGATCTTCAAATTCCACAACCTGATGGCTAGGCCGCATACTCCCCAGAGCGAATATCGAATAAAGTGAGCACAACCATGATGAGCTGCAACTCGTACCCATGTCCTCCAACGTTTGGTCAAGCAGGGTATAAAATTGCTCTGGCGAATAAAACCAGTACATGCAATGTATGTCATCGAAGAATTTTGCAACATAGTGCATGCACACCTGCCGGGATGGTAGGTACATCTCCCCCCGGCGGGTGCTAATAGGGCTTTCTGGGCTCGTCGGAGGGAGCAGACCGCTTTTGAGAGGGGCGATGATTTTTGGATCTGGATTGACTGACATGTGCTGGGCGGTACGGGCAGCATGATTCCAGCGAATTGACGAGTCGGCGCCAATATAGCGATACTTCCCTAGGGAATCTAATATCATGCAGCCAAGCTCTTCTTGCAGAATGGGGTGTTCGTCCGGCTCCATTACCTCCTCCACCTGCTCGTATGCATCATCGTTTCTATTTTCAGTCGCATGGGACTGTTCCGGTTGGTGCTGGTAATGACCTTGCTGATGCGGTTGATGCAAGGGCTCCACCGCCACTGGTGGGGCTATTGGGCTCTTCGAACGCCCGTTGTCATTGTCCAGTTTTGCGAGAACGCCTTTAATGCCCTCGACCGTCAGCTCGGGAAGCTCCTCTTCCGACACGAAACGACGGAGCAGGGCAATAGAAGAGTCAAATACTTCTTCTGAGATTCGGTAAAATGGGCGTTTTCTGTTTTTTAGATTGACTTCGCACGGCACCCCGAGTGACGCGCAGTATCGACAGGTACCGGTCTCTTTTAATTCGCCCCGGTAACTGGTTAGCAGCAGCACAATGTTTACTGCAAGCCTAAATACACCTGAGGACAGGCTTACCAAAGCCAACACACTATATGGACGTAATTAACTCCAAAGTGTCCAATCACAATTGCTGACAAACATGCCTGGGGTTACCTACCTTAGTCTTTCGTACTTTGCAAGCCTCGCAGCTTTGACGCGCGCGCTTCCGCGGCTGCTGATCCGACGTCTTCTCGCGCGGCCGTTTTTGGGCGGTTGTTGACCCGGCTGGACTCATGGCGGCTGTATCATACGAGGGTCGTAGGATTTTCGGTCGTTTGACATGCCGGAGAACGGAAGATTGTCTCCTTTATATTGGCTTCTGGTAAGGCGGACGATGCGGGGTCGGGTATATATACCCGATAGCCGATAGCCGACATTCTTAGCGCCATAGGCGCCTTAGCCGACTGCCACAAGAAAATATCAATTCGGAGCTGGAAACGACAACGGGAAACCATCATTGAACGACACGGCTATCATTAAGCCTGTACAGGAAAGCAATGCGCTGATTACAAGCCTCGAATATATTAGTATTATTGAAATAACAGTTCTATCAACTAAAATATTCTTTAATCTTTCCAAGGTTGGTTGATAACTCCTCGGCGCTCGAAGCTACGGAGTGAACAAAAAAGTCCGGCCTTATCAAAACATATTTCACAGAGCGGTCGAAGCGATCCTGAACTGCGGACTGGTTATATCCCTTGATGACAGTCATACCCTCGCTTCTCGCCTCCGCCTCGGTGCATGGGTAGAATGTCTTCTTCTCGACTCCTAGTTTCGCCAACGAGTCCCCAGCTTGGCTATTGATGCAGAAGAATGTCACGTCCTCCGAGGAAAGGATTGTCTCCGGCAAATCGGCTGCCCTCAAGACACCTTCAATAATATTTGGATCACCATCTGTCGGGCTCCTAACGAGAACCAGTAGCCCCATGTGAGGGAGATTGCGGAGGAACACCGAATCAGAAAGTGCCGGGCGCTCTCCCCGTCGTCGGACATATATCTGCGCAACCTTGCGGCCACCGCCTGCTTTCTCCAGAAAGAACCCGTCTGGGCACGTTTTGGAGTTGAATACAAGCTTGTCTCGGAATGCACGCCTCGTTCTGAAGCGGGCGATCATGGGAAACCACCACAGTATTCGCATCCATGTTCGATAGACCAGACCACGCCAGAAGGACCGCTGGTTAACAATACTCCCATTCAATTTGGTTGCCAGCGTAGCAGAATTCCAGGCATGTCGACGCTCTTGGCTCCATCCGGTGAGAATCCTTTCACGTATTTCGGATGAGACTCCGAGATTAGACATAATAGCCAATCGCCAACCAAGTCCCTGTGCGTCTCGAATACCCGATGCAATACCTTGGCCACCGAATGGGGGGAATACATGTGCGGCATCGCCTATCAGCATGGTCTTCCGGCAGAACCAGCGATTAACCACTTTTGTGGCAAATCTAGTTATAAATGTAAGCATGTGGAATGTGCCCGGAAGGATGGGGTCTTGTCGCTTACGTGAATGGTCGACAACGAATAATCTCAATGCAGTCTCGGGGAAATTCGACCACGGTTTTGCGCAGTTTCCGAGAGAATTTCGAGCCGGGAATGATCATCCAATGCCCAAATTGCTTCCAAAAATCTCCTTCAATATCTTCAAGGGTATCTTCCGGTTCAACAGAGAATTCATGTCTTGAATGGCATCGAATTAGCATCGAGACCTATATAGCTTGAATTATGTGATGTGATGCAGATCCTACCTCCAGAATCCCGAATTCGGCGGCCCAAATCTCCCACTCACTGCCGGTCTTTTCGAGTCGTTACAGAAACTAGCGCCAGGTTGTCAGCCAGCTGTCTATGCAGTCAATTCTCGGTCCATTCTTACTGGAATCCGCTTGGCCAGAAAGCATCATGCACCTGCTGTGGAGTGTACCCCAGCTTCCAAAGCGGGAACTGTGGATGTGACTGTGGCGTGGGTAACGTAATGTGGAGGTTTGCGGCAACCCAGGTCCCGACATAGGTGTAGAACCCGTCTTCCTGCCGCACACCTTCGGGCTCGAGAAACTTCTTTCTTACAACGCCTCTTTTTCCATCCGCGCCGACGAGCCATGATGTGCGGATACTGTGTTTTGTCCCGTCTTGCGTCACGTATTCGAGAATCGTGTGGTCATCAACTTCTATTCTAGATATCGCTTCGCATCCCGTGCGAACTTCGCAGGTAGGGAGGTCTTTGATTATGCTTCGGATTTCTCGCTCTACAAATAAAATAGACAGTTACCGTCAGTTAACCCCCACCAGGGACGCTATACACCCCTGGAGCGATAATAAATGGACGTACCGTAATTTGGTTGGAACTGGGTGAGATTGTTCGACACTGATTGTTCTGCCCAGTCGACAGTGATGTCAAAGGACATATATACTGGCTGTCTGAAATTTCCTCTGTGGAAGTTAAGGACTCCAATATCTATCACTTATCAGCATCATGCGAAACAACTAAAGATCAAAGGAGATGTAGGTAAACAAACCCTTGCCGATTCTCTTCGTCAAGCCCTCTCCAATTCCAATCTGGTATGAAATGCGCACCGCGTCGCCATTGACCACGATTCCGCGAGGATCTTCACACACTTCAACATCTTTCTCTAGGATAACCACCTTGGACACGATCATATAAATTAACATGCACTCTGAATCTGCCGCTTTGGAGTCGCGTAGGTACCTTGATATTCATACGGGCGAGGAGTGCCCCAAGGGCCAGACCGCTAGGCCCTGCCCCAATGATGAGTACTGTTGTCTCTTCCATGTCGCCGGCTGTGTGATCGTCGTCTGATCCTCCTCGTTTTTTTCCGCGACGGCAGACCTCGTTGGCCTCATAAAGCAAGCAAAGAGCTCTTGAAGAACTACGGAGTAAAGTGGTATAAGAGACAATGCCGAGGCGTCTCTTAGAGAATCGCTAGCTCCGGCAAAGATACATCTCAGCTATTCTCTATGATGAACTGCCTGGGCCATTTAATCTCATGCACTAGTGGTGTATGGCTCTGAAGGGGTTCGGTATGTTAAGTACCGGGTGTTCCAAGGGGGAAAATACGAGAGCCGAATGCCGGCCCGGCAAACACTCTGTGGGCATCGCAAGACCAACCAGTGGTCTAGGTCGGCAATTAAAGCTGCGGAAGACCCACTAATTCGATACCCGGGGAAGCTCTTTGCAGGAGGCCAAGGGGTAACATTAGACCTCGTCCCACACCCCACACGCCAAGGGGACCGGATATAGGATCCCGACAACAAAACTATGACGCAAAAACCAAATATGCTAAATTTACGGAGAAAGTTGGTATAGAACAGAGCTTCGATTAAAATAGTTTGTAACAACGACTATCGAACTATGCAACGCCGGCCGTAGGTCTGACTGGGCCCCAAATATACATGGACGCGGCCCCCTCGCTCTTCCACCGCCCGGTTGGATTGTCATTATTCACCAAATCGCCATCGGCATAATGCTCAATCGCAAATCCACTCGGGTCCTTCCAATAATCAAAAATCTGCGATCCTAGAATATGTCGTCCCACCCCCCAAATCGGTGTGTATGACTTCTGAAGTAGATATTCGTGGCCCATGAATTGGGTATCAAAGTCCTCAACCTCAAACGATGAATGGTGCATCCGGTGCTTGTCCTGGAAACCTGGTGGAGCGCGCGATAGGAACACAGCGTGGTGATCAGAGTATTCCTTGCCGTGATCGAGGTGCATGAAGGTCAACGAGTCGACCTCCTTGCCGTCAACATCTTCCCATAGGACATCTGATGGGACGAAGTTGAAGTTCTGGGTGTAGAATGCTACGTCTTCGTCAAACATAGTTGTCAAATAGCCGACATGGCCCAGCTTGTGAATCATCGCGGGACCAATTTTGAATCTCTGGAATTCGCCTAGAGAATGTATAGAGCGTATGGTAAGCAAATGGTCATTTTTTTGAGTATATTTACGCATTGGTAAACCGTCCACGAACCTTTTCTGAACTTTTCCAACGCAGTATTATAGGCACCCTTGTGTATCTCCGTGGCAGTCTCTGCCTTTTGTGGCGCTGGACGCTCCTCCACCCCCCAAACAACGTGGACCTTGGTTCCCGATGGCGATTGTATAGTGACCATCTTACCACCGCCGGGGCCAGTAAAAGGAGAGATCTCGGATGCTCCATCTAGTTTCGATGCTTTTATGAAGTCGTTCTCAGTCTGGGCAATGAATCCAATGCCGTCAAAGTGGCGTTCTCCATCACTGCTTTTCGTTGCAATATATATGCACATATCTTTGCCGTATCCACGATAGTAAATGGTGTTCTCGTCGCGGGAAGCCTCGACGAAGCCGAAGTCCTTTGCGAAGGCATCGAATGCATCGAGATCGGGATGGGAATGATAGACATGGCCAAGGCGATTAAGCTGCACTTTTTCTGGCGTGTTAACAATAGGGAGCTGGATACGGCCTGGAGTTATGTGCAACATGGTGGCTTTGGTTTCTGTTCTTGTTCGTGGTGGATATAGGTCGGTGCAGAGACAAAAATAGGGAAGGACTTGTAGTTAACAGAGAGCAATAATAATGGTATATCCGTCTAGTAGGCACGGAGCTAACTTATGACTTTCTCCCCTCCCCCGCGATCTAAGGTTTGATGTCATCTTCTGCTTCTAGACCCCCCTCACCAAGTTCGGAAACAAGACGCCGACGGCCACAATACTATCGAAGAAAGTATTTGCCCCGCCAAACGTGCCCCGCTGACGTACAGTGCCTGATTGATTCAGGCATGATGGTGCCATACATATGCTATATGTATATATAATTTGTTTTCTTCCCGTCGGGTGTTGCGCCAATTGCCCCGAATCGAAATAATTCACCAAGACAACATTGAGCAAACACAAGCCCAAACTCTTCCAAGATGGTTCAATGGGATAGTCTGATTCGCTTTCGAGCCACTGATGGCGTCGAATACTGGGCAGCAATTCCGCTGGAAAGCACGCCGGCAGCTGGCCTGTCGGTCCAAGGGTTTTCGAGCATAGAGGCACTGGAATCGGACGCTCCCAGCACTATTGTCACCGTGGAAAAGGTAGGCCACCGCGCAAGCAAAGAATATCTCCCCAAGGAGACTTGGAACTTGGCTAACATCGCGTTCCAATGAGCAGCTGCTTGCTCCTGTACCGGTGACTGGCATCAATATCGTCTGCATCGGCCTGAATTATAGAAACCACGCCAACGAGGCATCTGTAAGTTTCCAAGAACGATATATCCGGTAAATAGCTGACTGAATCTGCAGCTTCCCATCCCGACATGTCCGCCAGTATGGTACAAGGCGCCTCCAGCTCTCGCGGACCCCGAGAGTGACATCCCATTCCCAGTCCAAGCCCAGAAATCTTTCCCCGACTTCGAGGTACGTGATTAGATTAACCCTCCTTGCACTTGAGTTGATATTTACCTATATGTGTGGCTCCAGGGCGAGCTCACCGTCGTCCTCCGCAACACCATCAAATCCGTCTCAGTTTCAGAAGCTTCATCGCATATTCTAGGATATACGATTGGCAACGACCTTACAGCACGCTTCTTCCAGCGCGCATGCGGCGGACAGTATACCCATGCAAAGGGATTTGATAAATTCGCGCCTCTCGGCCCTCGACTCGTGCATCCCTCCGTGTTCACGCCCGCCGACTCCAACCGACGGATTACGACTAGAGTGAACGGGCGGGTGGTTCAGGACAGCCCATTTGACTTCATCTTCCCGGTGGATGAGATCGTGAGCTTCATCTCGGAAGGCACCACGATCCCCGCAGGCACGGCAATCATGACGGGCACTCCCGCGGGCGTCGGATGGTTCCAGGATCCAAAGTGCCCGCTGCAGGACGGGGATGTGGTGGAGGTGGAGGTAAAACCAATCGGGGTCCTGAAGAGTACAATTGTTTTCGAAAAATAGATTTAGACAGTTAGTTATGACAAATATAATGTATCAACCTTCAATGACTTTGATTGTTAGCAACCTGCAAGACAGAAATTCTACTCGGGGCGTATTTAGCAAGTTAAATAAATAAGAGCAAATTGAATCCTTTAGAAGTTAGTAACTATGCGTAGTTATTTGGGGCGAATTGATCCCAGATCAGCGCTGATTTGCCAGAGCGTATTCATCCTCCCAGAATTATTAACTAGAGTTTCATGAAGATCTATTACTTAGATAGGAAATTATGGCGATATCTAATCATAACCTCCTCAGACTTGTTTGAATCGCTATCCTCGAAAAATTGATCCTGCTTGGTCTAGTGGGACTCTTTAACGCCTTTGCTTCATGAACCTTACAAATCAGTACATATTTACGTCATTTTGCTTGTGGTTTATTATAAATCCAGAATAACCGCGAGCGTTGCAGGGCGTCGGAGAGAACTATATAATAAATAGCCAGGGGACCCCCATGCCATCAACCAAGACATAACTTCCCCAGGAACCGCAATCTTCACCCAAAATCCTAACGATGGCGTCTCCAAATCGCCCCGTTGTACTCGTGACGGGAGCAACCGGCCATCAGGGCAGTGCTGTGGCCCGCCATCTCCTGAGTGCCGGGGCCCAAGTCCACGCACTGGTCCGGGACCCCTCCTCCCAAGCCGCCGTCGCTCTCAATGCCCTGGGGGCGCGCCTGTTCGTGGGCGATTTCGATAATATACAGTCTCTAAAAGCTGCGGCGGAGGGAGCCACTGTCGTGTTCCTCAACGTGTCGCCCGTCCACGGTGACACATCCCGAGATGTCCTCCACGCGAAGAACGTCATCGAAGCAGCCCGCGCCTCGGGAACTGTCAAGACGCTCGTCCTCTCCAGCGTGCTTATGGCGGGCAAGCACGAGACATTCCCCGGCTGGGGCCCGGACTACCCCATGGCCTGGTACTGGGAGAGCAAGGCCCAGATCGAAGATGTGGTGCGAAGCGCGAAGTTCGAGACCTGGACGATTATACGGCCTTCTTTTCTCATGAAAAACACCCTCCCGCCAACGGCTAATTTCTTCTTCCCCGAATTGTTCCAAAAACATACGCTCCTATCGGCTTTTGACCCGACGACAGCCATAACCCTCCTCGATGAAGAGGATGTCGGCAAGCTTGGGGCTGTGGTGATTTTAGAACCTGCAGCATTCAACGGCCATGTGATCGACTTGGGCACTGAATCCCTCACCATAGCCGAGATTGCACGGGAAATGGGCGCTGCGAGCGGGAAAGATATTACTCTGCAATTCCACTCCCCCGAAGAATCTGAACGCCTTGCTGTCGATAACGTGGTGGTTCAATCTCAGCGATGGGGCAACGATGTCGGATTTCCTGTTGATTTCAAGAAGCTGGAGCAGTACCCGGTTGAGCTGACGAAATTTGCTACGTACCTTGAAAAACACAAGGATGAAGTCAAAAAGGCTTTTAGTTGATATTCTGGAGAGCGGGCCACAGTTTCGAGATGCCATGTCTATAACATTGGTTTGCCAATGATGTGACGTAGTGTTTCACTGATGGGTACCTGAAGACCCCCTTTTTCGTGTTAGTCTGCTGTGCTGTTCAGCATACGAGGTTGGGGCATGTCGTCTTCAGGCGTCCGGTATTTACTTTGTCATATATATCAGAAATTTACTGCACTCTTCGCTACAACATGGAACAAAACACGTCGTTAATTTAGAGGGAGAGAAGACAACTGCTTGCAGCTAGAGCCCTCATTTCTCTACACTAAAAATTTTCTTTGTCTCCATTCTCCAGCATTCAGTCCCCCAGTACCCAACCATCTTTGCGATGAGCGAGTGAGTGATCGGCTTTGCGGAATGTAAAGTGGGCGACATAGAGCATGCAAGGTCAGTGCACAGGTATATTTCCCCGTCCTTGTCGTCTTTGCAGTATTTTGCCTCGAAGAAACTGAGCAACTTGATCGGAGGATTGGCCACAGGATCCATATTCGTTCGTAACCGTTCCACCCACTCCTTCGGGGGAACGGTTTCAAACTCCAATCCTGCGGCGCGGAGGCCCGGAAGGAAATCAGAACGCCAGTCGAGTATTGTTGGGTGGGCAAGATGGAAAAGACCCGAAAAACCAACCTCATTCCTCCTGTCCTGCAGGAAGACCAAGTCCACAATGGATCCGGCAGCAGTATCAACAGGTAACCAGCTAAGTTGCTCGTCCAACTCCGGCAGTGCACCGACCGTGACTGCACTTTGGACGATCAAGGGAAACGCCTCCTGATGATTCCATATCCCGTGCTCGCTATCGCCTACTATTTGTCCGAGACGAAGGACGCTGCAGACCATTCCGAGGTTGGCGGCACGAGAACAGATAAGTTCTGCCACCAGCTTTGATTGTCCGTACCCCGATGATCGAGTGTTGGAAAATGACTCCATGACTGCGGCATCGGGGATGGTTTCAGGAATGCTGGCAGGCGCGGGGGTATTGATGATGGTGGCGATTGAGGATGCGAAATAGAACCGAGCTGGTCTCAGGGACCTTGCAGAGAGACAGAATTGAATAAGATTGTGAGTACCTTTGGCTCGCCGTCAGCTTCGGATATTTGACCAATCGGTTAAGAAGAGAGTGAAACTGACCAACAATATGACTCTCAAAACTCGATAACCCAAGATTGAAATTTACCGCCCACGCAAGATGGACAACAGTGTCCACCTCCGCTAATAAACGCTCATATATACCTTTCTCAAGCCCTAGGTATTCCTCACTGAAACTAGAGGGTAAGGCTGAAATTTTGCTCAGTTCAGAAGGCGAAAGGGAACTGTACAACTTGCGTTGCTTCAACGATTCAATCACACGTACGCGCGCATGGTCCGTCGATAATCCTCGAACGAGACAGCAAACATTGCGCACATCCGGACGTCTGACCAACTGCGAAACGAGATGTGCTCCCAAAGATCCTGTAGCGCCGGTGACAACAATAACCCCCTGTCCAGGCCGCCTTCCTGTCCCATCACTAACAGCTACATGAGGCGCGAAGCTGCTATACTCCTCCACTAAACCCCTCATCGTTTCACTACTTGCAAGTGTTTCGTCCCCGCCAATATCGCTCTTTGAGCCTAACGATCCCAGATAGTCCGCCAATGCGGCGATGCTTGGACGCTCAAACACGACGTTCTGTCCTACGGTGCAACCATGCGTGGCAATGTGCCTAACAATCTGACCCCTGGCTCGCAGAGCTTGCAAGGAATCGAGTCCTAGCGCGAATAGATCCGAATTGTTCTGCAGTTTATGCCCTGCGTCGACAACATCAAGTAATTTCGCGAATGTTTTGTGCAAAAACGCCTCGAGCTCGGGGCGGGTCATAGTTCGTGCGTCGTTGGAAGCACTTGCGGCATCGGCGTAGACTTGCTCTACTACGTCGCTGAACTGGGCGTAAAATGCTGCTCGGATAACGGTCCCTTTGTCTGTTCTGGGATATGCCGTGTCAAAAGGTAGAATTCGAATCATGTTCCGATCTATATGTGCAAACGATGGGTGGAGCGCATTGGCGCTTGCAACCACTTCTTCGATGTTGTCTAAGATCTCATCTGCCTTGAGATTCTGAGCGCACTCAGACGCAATGACGAGCATACCGAGCATCGGTTTGCCAGAGCCAAATACCACTGCATCAGTAACATACGGGTTTGTGCGAACAGACTGCTCCATCTGGAGTGGAATCGCCTTTTCGCCGTTCAGCATCACAAGGGTATCGTCCAATCTGCCGACAAGTTTCCAGAGGCCAGGTCTCGACGGATGTTTCTTAAACAGATCCTTGGTAGCATACGAGCCATCAGGTCTATTTTCAGCAACCTTGGGAGGCCAGCCATCCAAGACGACAAGCTCATAGAGACCGGTAGAATCCTGTTCCTCAAATCGAAGGAAAGGCTCCGCTCTTGGTGTTACGCGCAGGTAATTCCAATCGTTGTCGTCTGGTGGGCGGACAGAAGTCATCAGTTGACCGCATTCCGTGCTGGATCATGCGGTGACGGGTCAGCGAAATAAAATTAAAAAGGATGAAGAAATGACGAGACGGCGAGCGGACTATTTGCACATACCATCCAAAGTGGCACGCGAGTCTCACTCCTTGACGAACCAACTGGTCTCCTAAAGCTTCTGGACATGATGAGCCCCCAAAAGTGACAAGCTTCATCCGACTTAGTTGCTCTATTCCATCCGGCGCCTCGGCCATCAATTTGAGTGCGTATGGCACTCCAGAAAATAGCTCGAAATTGTACTTTTTGAAGATATCTACGAGACGCGGCCCCGTTAACGGCAAGGAAGCGCTATACAGGTACACTTCCTTCTTTGACGCTATCCCTCGAAACACACTACTAATACCGTGACTATGGAAAAGCGGTAGAGTGATGAAAGCGTCCATATTAAAATTATCGGACGAATTGCGCAGGATGGCGGAGTGGGTTTGCGAGACAGGTTTCGGGGGGCCCGTCGAGCCGCTGGAATGAATTATCCAGCACGCATTATTCGTTTCAATATCCGGATTCAAATCCTGATCCAGAAACCTTTCGTCGACTTGATAGGGCGGTACCTTCCCGTTGGAATAAATACTTGAGTCTGCAATTATGTGCGATTTCACACCCCCGGATACCTGGCTCGCGATATTTGAGATCCGTTCAAGAAAGGCCCTGCCCACAACCACATTAGAGCAACAGGTTCTATTGAGCAGGCTCACAAAGTCGGAGTCTGAAAGCCTCGTTGACATGAACAGGACTGTGAAACCAATCCTACTCAACGCCAGCGTTGAGATGAGATAGTCGATGGTCGGTGGTGCCAGGAGAGCCACAACTCTTGCTGGATCCGACGATTTTCTTCTTGGGGCGATGAGAGAGGCATAGTGTTTGGCAACGCGACTGGAATAAATAGCGAGATCTTTGGAGGTATAATGGACAAAAACATTGGCGACGTTGTCTTCAGGGTAAGCGATGAGCGGAAGGTCAGGGTCGTGTATGGCGCGCTGCTGGATGAGCTCGTATACTGTTCGAGGAACGTCGTTTGTTGCAACAGTAGTTCCGTTCATTTTGCGTAATATGGTTGATGAACCATTGAATTGAATAAATCAAGGGAGGTTGACTAAGTTTTGCACAGGCTCTGTGATAAGCAACCTTGGAGCTCAGCGCTATGCAGGGGGTATCCCCCCCCAAATGTTATTAACCGCTAAAAAAACGGCTATCTATCGGCCACGATGTCGTCCCGGGAAGCAGAAATCCCAGAAAGGGTTCAGACTAAAAAAACTGTCATTCCGTGTTAACTTTTGTCGGGAAAAAGAGTTCGTGAATCCCAGTGTTATTTTCGGATCCAAGATCCCGAAGCGAACGGAGGCCAGAATCATACGGGGGAAAATGCACTACAGCCCCACGAGCAACAAGTTCCCCGCATCAGAGCCATGGAAGATAATCTCACTATTAGGATACTCGTGGGGTTCACCACCTCCAGATGTTCATACAACTCAAGGATGGCGGTCTTGTCGGCTTCATGCGTCCGGCCACGGCACCTCAGAGGATATGCTAACTAACACAACTTCAGATCTTATAATGATTTTGAGTCCTCATAGTTTTCAATGGGCTGGCTAACTGTCAAATCCGGGGAATAGTTAAAAGCCAAACACAGAGAACCACTCACCATGGGGTCCATCGCCAATCCTGAGAAATATGTCGTCAAGGGCGACTATATCCACCAACCGAAACCAATCAAAATAATCGTCATCGGCGCGGGCATTTCAGGCATAGCTTTTGCATACAAAGCAAAAACATTGGAAAACGTCGAATACACAATATACGAAAAGAACGCAGAGGTTGGCGGTACCTGGCTGGAGTCGCGATATCCCGGCTGTTCCTGCGATATCCCTGCGCACTCCTACAGCTACCCCTGGGTTGGAAACCCGGAATGGTCGAAAGTGTGAGTTGAAACAAATCCATTGTTGGACGGTAGATATATGCTAATCCTGGATGAAAGATATGCCGGCGCAGAGGAACTATGGAACTTTTACCGGGATAGAGCCGAAGAATACGGAGTCTATGAGCGCGCGAAATTCGAGCATCAGGTTGCGGGAGCCACATGGAACGAGGATTCTGGGAAATGGACGGTAAAGGTTGAAAACCTCAAGACCGGAGAGATGGTGGAAGACTCAGCAGATGTTGTTATCAACTGCGCTGGAGTGCTAAAGTAGGAGAATCCATCCCTGAAGGGGACCTATATCCAATTTTACTGACTGGATGAACAGCAAATGGAAGTGGCCTGATATTCCTGGACTTCATTCCTTTGAAGGAACGCTCGTGCATACTGCTCGCTATCCTCAAGATCTTGACTTGAAAGGAAAAACTGTCGCTGTAATTGGCGCAGGCTCTTCAGCGATTCAAGTTGTCCCTACCATCCAACCTGGTGAGCTTCCTTCTTTCTACTGATCAGCCTGATCTGTTGGCTAACACATATCTACCAGTTGTCAAGTCTCTCATCAGCTTTAACCGGTCACCAACTTGGATTGCACCACAGTTTGCTGGCCATCTGGCAACAGATGGACGAAATACGACATATGCGGAGGAGCAGAAGGAAAAATTCCGAAAAGATCGCCAATCCCTAGTCGAATATCGCAAGGAAATTGATCAAGCGATCAATTCCAGATTTCCTAATTTTTACAAAGGATCAGAGGAGCAGAAGATGTCTAGAGGAATTGTCGAGAAGGGGATGCGGGAGAGACTTGCAAAGATGGACCCCGAACTTCGAGAGATGTTGATTCCAGATTTCGACGTGGGATGTAGACGGTAAGTCCACGAAGGCGGATGGAGATATCGGGTTATACTATATATGCTTAGGTTGCTGACTCCTTGACGTTTATAGTGTTACTCCTGGCGACGGCTACCTCGAAGCACTACAGGAAGACAATGTTCAAGTAGTTAGAACCCGGATTGACGAGGTCACGAAGGAGGGCGTCGTCACTGCTGATGGCAAGGTCTATCAAGTCGATGTTATCATCACAGCCACTGGCTACGATACATCTTACGTCCCCGCATTCCCCCTTACCGGCCGGAACGGTGTTGATCTAGGGAAGCGGTGGGCGCAGACTGGCGCAGAAGCATATCTGACCTGCGCGGTCCCTGACATGCCCAACTATTTCAGTAAGTAACAGCTCAAATCCACTATCAACCTTCCCCCCAAATAAAACCAGCGCAAGTTCTGACAATAAGCCCTCATTTAACAGTGGTTGTCGGCCCCAACACGCCCATCTCCAACGGCTCCCTCATGCCAGCCATCGAGGCCCAACTAGAATTCGCATTGAGCTTCGCGAAGAAAATCCAATGCGAGGGTGTAAAGTCTGTCGTGGTTAGCCACGAAGCAAACACCCAATTCAACGATCACAAAGACGCAGTCATGGAACTCTTGACGTTTTCTGGAAATTGTAACAGCTGGTAAGCTTTCACTTAATTAAATCCTTGCACCCAAAAAGGAAAATCGATGACTTCTAACATTACGTTTTCAACAGGTACAAAGGCGGCACGTCTAATGGACGGATTACGGGACCGTGGCCGGGATCGCTAAACCATTTCTTGGAGAGCGTTAGGCAGCCTCGTCTGCAGGATTTCGAGTTCAGGTATGAGGAGGCGAATAGGTTTGCGTATCTTGGTCGTGGGCTGTCATTGAAGGATATTAAGAAGGAGTCGCTGGCTTGGTATATTCGGGGCTAAGCCTGGTGGTTATAGTATACTATCTGATGGGAATTATTATATCCAACTCTCTGTGTATATAGTTGTTGGCAATCAACGTGCGTAGCAGATCTTTAGGCGCTGAGTATTTGAGTGAACTCTTCGACCACCCAGCAACATCATTGCACACTAATATGGCTCGTCAAGCCCTCGCACCTAGCAGAAGATGCAAAATAACAAAGTAACAAGGTATCATATATTCAAAACTTTCCATTGGGTAAAATGTACAAACATGCGCTCACTCTACCACCCCTGCCGCCCCCCCATGCATGGTAAAAGAAGGTAGCCAACCAGGGTAGTGTATTGATTCGATGGAGAAATACAAAATCCTCAAAATCCCCCTCTCTCGTCGAGTTAGCTCTTTCAAATCTTCGACTGCCCAAGCTTCGCACTCTGCGCCTTGAAGACCTTTACCAACTGCCGCACTGACAGATCGAGCAGGACGTCCTCAGATCCACCGGGGATCCGCGCACCGGGTACATCGCGCAATATCCCTAAAACGATCGATCAGCCTGACTCAAATATAGGGGGGGGATGAGGCACAGCCAGGACGGAAGGGAGCAAACAGAAAAAAACTTACGCTCAGCAATCTCCCCCTGACCAGTCTTGGTCAATCCATTACCACCAAACAGCAGCACGGCAACCTGCGCACACTCATTAAGCACCATTCCAGCCTTCGCCTTCGCCAAGGCAGTCAATCCTCCGAGTCTGAAATCCCCTTCCTCCTTGGATAGATTCTTCAGCTGGTAAATAAACTGCTCGATCCACGCCCACATGGTCTCCAGCTCGGCACCGGCCTTGGCTAACCGATGCCTGACCACAGGCTGGTCCATCAGCGTCTTTCCGAATGCCTCACGCTTAAGACAATACTCGAATGCGGCAGAAAGGGCAACGCGCGCCTGGCGCGTGACGCCGACGGCGATGGTGAGACGCTCGTGGTTGAAATTGGTCATGATGTATTTCATGCCCATGCCTTCCTTGCCGATGAGGTTCTCGACGGGTACCTTGACGTCGTCGAGCTCAATGAAGGTGGTGCCGCTACAGGCTTGGCCGGCAACGGAGAATCGGCGCATTTCGACGCCGGGGTAGTTCTTTAGGGGTACGACGACGAGAGAGAGTCCACCAGGGCCAGGGCCGCCGGTTCGGACGGCCATGGTGGTGTAGTCGGCCCAGATGCCGTTGGTGATCCTAAATTGTGTTAGTTCCTAGCGTGATGGAAGATAATTGAGGCCCGTCGTTAAAGGGTTGGGTTTCTTTGTCGCGGCGTCGATGCGAAAGGGTGTATGCATACCATTTCTTAGTGCCGTTAATAATATAGTGCTTTCCGTCAGCACTCTTGGTAGCTGTCGTAGTGATATTTGCGACGTCACTTCCGGCATCAGGTTCGGTGATGGCAATACACGTTCTCTTCTTGCATGTCAAGAGGTCGGGGAGGAATCGTTCTTGGAGCTGGGGGCTGCCGAATTTGATGATGGGTGGAACTCCGAATGCCATACCGGCCGTGAGGGAGCTGGGAGGACCGCTTAATCCTGATCGGTTCATCTATAAAATTTAATATTAGCAAATTGTGCCAGCACGCATCCATGTTATATTGGTCTGGTTCTGGTGGCTGATAAATCCCAATTGGGGCTCAAGTCAGGAGAGACATCATGCGTATGTCATGCACACAAAACCACCCAAAAATAACACAACAATAAACCAACCTCGTCAATATAAATCCCAGTATGTGTAAGATCCCAGTCCTCAACCTTCACGCCCAGAATATCATTGATACCGAGCTTCTTCAACCAGGCAACTGGCAGAGGCGCAGGCAGATTGGGTACGATCATATTGTCCTTTGCGAACTCAGCAAAAACATGCTCGGGGACAGTCCCTTCCCGCTCCCACTCGAAGGCCTTGGAGTTCAGATGCTCCCACAGGTAAGCCCGGCATGCTTTCTGGAATTTGCGGTGGCTTTCAGTGTAGAACGGGGAGGGGAGCCCGGTGAGATACGGGGGCTCCGAGAAGGGGACGGGGTTCGGCGAGTTGGTAGCCATGGTTAACTAGATATTAGAGCAGAGTGAGGAGGAGCGGATCTATGGATTCATATGTTTGGAGAAAGTGTGTCGACACAACTGAATGGGTTGAGGCGAAGAGGAGGGACCGGCCCTTTAAAGGTTGCGGCCGGCTTGGGAGGGGATCGAGGAGGTAGTTAAGCTAGGTTCTCGGCTGGCCGATGGCTGTCAGCGCATAGTGTAACCGGGCTCCGCATCCCGCGGCGGCCCTCCAACTTCCAAGCGCTGGCCTGACGGGGCTTCAGCTGCCTCGGGCTGGGACCTCGGATGCAGCGTGGATAGCCCGCCCGAGCCCTGGAGATGTGGGGAGTCGTTGGGATTGCCCCATCGGTCCTAGCGCCCTTCGGCCACGCTGATATAAACTTGAACACCGCAGTTTGCTCGACTTCATTCATCAGGTTGGGATGGGTTGGGTCAAGGACGCAAAACAGCTTGAGCTGGGGCATGTGAATGCATTGGGCTTACAAAAGACTGTTATTTATCCCAACCCTTGCCCTGAACAGACGCCAGTTTTATCACCAGCACCGTCATGTTCATAACCTCAGGCTCCTTCCAGCAAATTCACCGTGGATCAGTTTATGTATGCGCTGGGATATGGGATCCTCTGGTTGAATCATCTTTAATACGACAACGCCTACTTGGGATTAACTACCATCCAAGTTAAGCGCTGGGCACACATCAAGGAAATTTATCCCTCCCTAGCCGGGGAACATCCTCCGGCCAAGATCACGCAAATGGCGTTTATTTTACGGACTCAATATGATGCTATGAGCCCAAGGCTGGGATCAGTGCTCTGCCATTGTGAAGAGGCTTCGAAGTTGTCAGTGCTTCATGCTGGGTGATTGGTGACGCCATTTTCAAATGAACATATATATTTGATCTCCAGTATTTATACACAGAAGAATACATTCTGCCAATGGGATTAAACAGGGGAAGTGCGAGCCTTTAACGACCGAGAATTCGCGGATACCGGCATCATTGCGGGTTGTGCAGGCCAGTACAGAGTAGTTCTATTTTAAACTCATCAGGTTTCTCTCCCACGCGCCTCTTTGGAAATCAAGACTCATTAATGGAATTTCAGGAAATAAACCCAGCAGGATATTTGGTGAATTGACACCATTCCGCATTCATTGCATTCTGATGTTCAGATTTAACTCACGGAAACGGTAACTAGTTATATAGATTGTTTATCCCAATTCCGCATTGAGTTTGTCAGCGCTGGACTTTGTCGTCTCCAAACAACTAAGTTCTGTACTGCGGGGTTCATCAAAGACCAACATCCAATATCTAGCTTGCGGTTTAACCATCTTGATGCCCATTTCAGGCTAAGTTTATCCATCTGAAGAATGAAATCGAAGTCTACCGGCGATTCTGAAGATCAGATCTACATACTTTGATCCTACAAATATATCTGACGCGTCGGGCATGCATGCTTGACCCCGCCGCCTAACGTCCCGCCACTATCAATATCCTCCGGCTTTATCCCATCCTCGATATTCACACCTGATAATCATTCTAAAAAGTACAATCAAATCACCGCAATGTCTTCTACCCCTTTAGTCAACGTGATTGACGCCTGCAAGCTATCATCAACAATCCCCAGCCAAGTAATCAAGCCAGATGGGGAACGCAAGCATGCCCCGCCGACACCAAAAGTCGACACGAACGGCCTTTACCTCCTCCTCTCAAGCACAGAACTCCGCGACGAATACCACTGGGGCCTCCTCGTCGCTCAAAGCGAGGCCAGCGGAATACTCTACCAGCAAGCCCTCGCAGGTCTAGACTGGAAATTCATCGTGGAACCCACCGACCTAGCAGCATCCCCGGACCACAACTTACTCCTCGCTTTAAAAATCGGCATCATCGAGAAAACCAACGACGAATGGATCCAGGCGATCAAGGCCTGCGTGCGCTCGGTTGAGGTTGAGGGCCAATTTACGTGTCGGACCTGGGCGCTGGCGGCGGTTTATCAGCTTGCTAGTCAGGGATTTATTGGCATGCAGCCGGAGTGGGTGAATGTGTTTAGGATCGAGGAGGAGGCGAAGAGGTTGGCGATGGATGCGTATGATTTGCGGACGACTATTGTGATTGAGAGTGAGATGAGTGCTGGATAGCAAGGATGTGCCGATTACGTTCTTACGGTTTGATCTGTGATCTAAACTTATATTTGTTGCCCCCTTCCCACTTATTACTTCATGTTGATACCCCAAGTGAATGCACGGTCTGCTTTTTTTTTGTTTTTTTGTTATTAACCTAGTTCTCCTATTTTTTGTCAGAAATTGGCTTGGTAGCCGATGGCTTATGGTTGACTATGTGTTCCCAATTTTCCTTGGGTATCTCACGATGCTGGGTCCTTTCTCGGTATTGTTCGCTCTTCCATGATCCATATAAATCACTTTGGTCCCTGGCATAGTTACACGTCGAGGTTTTGTCTTTATTACTCCATGTTATATTTAAGGTTAACCCGACACCCGTTGGCGGAACCATGGCTCCCTCCCTCTCTCAACCATAACCGAAGACTGACTTTCCGTCATCATTTCAATACAAATTGGATGACATATTCGTCGCATCGGGGGAACCTTATCCTACCTATCCCTCCATAGGGAACGTAGCCAGAAAACTTACCTAACAGTCCCGTAAAAGAGGCTGTGCGGAGGTATTCGAGTCATTTGGGGACTAACTTAGTTGATTAGGGGGTTAAGTTCTGCTTCCTGTGATGGTAAGGTGATGATGTTCGATGTTTGTCAGTAGGTAGTTAACTATTGCCAACATAGTAATGTTTGCTCAAACACATGGGCCTGGGAGAGAGGGGGGGGGGGGGTTGACTTGAACCAGTTCTGCAAGATGGGACCGTGACGTTAATCCAATCACTTGAGTCTTGGGGGGGTTTGATATTTGCTCTTGATCAAACTTAATTGGGATGACATCATAATTTGTCAGGTGGCAGACTAGGGGGGACCAAGGAGGGAAAGTAAGAGCTCACTCAATCCAAGTAGAACTCAGTAGATCATTCCAGGATCAGCTCAAAGCATGCATGTGCCTGCTAACGGAGCGGGGGAATAAACAGGCGGCCTAGGAGGATAGAATGAATGGGAAGTGGCATGGTAGTGACCGGGATCAGAATTGTTATTTCATGCATTGC
Organism: Onygenales sp. PD_10; assembly: GCA_032988465.1. Lineage (NCBI taxonomy): Eukaryota > Fungi > Ascomycota > Eurotiomycetes > Onygenales > Onygenales sp. PD_10. The sequence goes on from JANTQH010000182.1 coordinate 50,844, forward strand.
GCATAGGATACTTACAATCCAAGTATCGTGGAACCGGGCTGGGATACTTCTGTGGAAGGAAAGGGTATATCTATCATATATGGACGGACACCAGGGGAAATCGAAGACCAAAATCTAAATAGAATTTTATACCGACAAAGAGGGGGGGGAAATACAACAACGGGAATAGGTCAAGGGGATAATGGACACCTCTTTTTCCAAAAAATACCAGAAGTCGCCATAAATTCGAAAGGGAGAGAAAAAATCGGACGCCTTTCCGGATGTTGTTTGACCAAAAAATCAACAAACAGGGGTCTTTTTCTTCGCCAGGGAAGGGAAATATGCAGGGATATATGTACAGCTACATATGCAGCACAGGACGCTAGGATAGTGTTGTTCCAAACATGTCTAGTCCATTAAGGGTATTATAGGTTTTGGGGCTGTATCGCGAAGAAATATAGGCATTAGATTGGATTTGTCATGGTTGGATGGGGGATCGCTGGCGCAAGTCCATATCCGGTTGAGGTGGTGGTCCCCTTTGTGGGCGTTCCTCTGGATGTCGGGGTCCGTTGATGAAAGTGCTGGCGTTGTCGTGGTGTTCCACTCGTGTCTTGTAGGGCGCCTGGGGTGCTTCCACCGGCCTCACTTTTGGACTTTTCGGCACCAGGTGTACTGCTTCCGCCGGCACTGCTTGTTTTACCGCCTCGTTTGACCATTTTGCCGAGAATGCTAACTAATTCCGCAGCGTCCTCAAAACTTTCATCGTCCATTCCTTCTTGGGCGTTGTAGACATCTGCAATAGCCTGTTTTGCTATGCGCCTGCAGCTGTCCGAGTCGTGGAGACAGTCATACAGGTATGCGGCATATTCCAATTTGACGGAAAGCCTAACAGGGTGCGAGCCAGGGAGAAGTCTGTCTGCGAGTAATGCTACATCACTGAAGCACCCTGTGGCAATGGGGGTGTAATCCATGGCTGGTAGGATGAATGAGGCAGCTGATTTAGGCGGCTGGACAGCTGGGAGACCTGGAGGACGCATTCCACCACCAACAGGGCCACCCTCGGGGGTGACGGGCAGAGGCGGCGAAGCTGTGATGGAATCTCGATTCGGATTTGGCGACAATCTCGACGCTCGTCCCTTGGTGCCATTTCCGTTGCCAACGGAAGCAGATCCATTCGGGAGATTCAATTGGGAGCCGGATGCAGGGAGACTTCGAATGCCCGAGTGGTGTATGCTAGGTTGGTTATGGAAAAGGACAAAAATATGATAAAAAGACGCTCTTAGTTTATGGGCCAGTACTTTAAGCTCGATGTAGGCCTCGACCATAGGAAGGACGTATTGTTCGGTGATTATCAGTCCTTCGCGGGAAAGCCATAATATGTGGTGATAAAGTTGTAATGATTTGGTTTCCCTTGTGGGATCAAGGCGGCGGAGCTTGCGAGCGCGAAGCAGCTTTTTCGAGAGGATCACGGAAAGGCCAAGGAGTTTATAGAGCATGGCTGATAGATAGGCATTTTCATGGCTGGTGCTCGCTGCAAAGTAGCCCAAAAACTTTTGGTCGACTTCTGAGGAGGCCATCCAAATTGCGAACTGCGGAGGGTTTGATGAATGTTCCCACTGCTGAGAAAGACTGATCAGTTCATCTGTAACCTCGCAATCTCCAGTGGATTGCACATCGTCTTCGGAGAGGATATGATCCATGTTTGGTTGGGTCGTGTTGTTAGGTATGACAAAAGATGAAAATAATAATTAAGAAATGGATGCAGAAGCTCAGCTTGAACAGATAATAGACGGGTTAAATAGTAGCACAAAAATATGTCCAAGCGCCCACATGTAAAAATATGAATTTTCATGTAGCGGTTAAATATTTTGGGATTCTTAGTCCAGAAATAGACCGGCGGCAAACAATGCAATAAAAGGAGCACGCTTACCTTCCTCTCTGACTATAGCTCCCCAAAGCAACGGCGCTTATATCAAAACCAGGCCTCACTATGACTAAAAATATATATTCGGTTGGCACGGTGTTTAGCGCCCGAGAATAGGTGACCCAAGATGTGGCTGGCGGTTACCGGCGATTCAATATGTTGACAATGTTTGCCTCGCAACGACCGGGCCAGATCAAGGCTTGCTTCTTTCTTCTTCTCGGTATATCTTCTAACAACAGAAAGACGGAGAAAAAACGTCGTATCGGGCGTAATCTCGAAAGGTGGAATGGGCGATTATTGTCAGGGGGGTCGTTTGAAGGCGTAAATGTCGTTGGATTAGAAGTTGCCGTTGGGGCTCGAGACGGGAATATCAACGAGAGAATAGAGATGGGCCGAGTATTATCGTACAGAAAATGGGTATAGTAAAATTGGAATACCTGTGCCGGTGAAGTGCCGAAATGATCGTGGTTGTTATACAGGACGAGGAAAATCGAAGGAAGGAGGAATAATGTACAGTGACCGGAGGGGAACGAAAGACGATTGGGATCCCTTGAAACCCGTCAGCTTCCATTGCCATAGCTATATATCATAACATTGCCATGACGGCCCAATGACATACCTCCGCAACGTGGTTCGTTCGACTAACTTAGCTGGGCAACAAACCGCCGATTCGCCAATAGGGTCAGAAGCCCAACCAATGACACAATCTAAGGCTGGCAAGTTGCGAGCAGGAAGCGGAATGGCAGAGGAAGAGGTCGTGGCTGTACAGGAAGAGAAATTCGTGATTCATCGTTTGCAATTGGGCGTAAGAAGGCGTGGATATGGATGATGCGCCAAAAGACACGGACAAACGGACAGCTCAGAGCAGGACTCGCAGGGGCAAGGAGAGACAGAAAGACACGGCCATTGAAACAAGAAGCCGGCAAGGAAACACGCCCGAGACAGAGCCCGCAATTGCAATTGCTGCTGTCGCTGAGTCGAGTCGAGGCGGAGGAATCAAAATGGCGGCGGAGGAGAGATGTCGTCGTCGCCAACGAAGCTAGCCCGATCTGGCAGACTCCAGAGCCTCCTGCACGCCAAAGGAGACAACAGCCTGCACCACTTGGATAGTTCACGATTTCAATGTCCTGGGGTCCCTTTCTCTGCTGCTTTGGCCGGGGGATACTTGTTTCTCCTGTGCCGTCACGGTCGCACAGCTCGTCGTGCCAAAGATAACTCACTGTCAGTGCTCCAGTGTGGCGCTGTGGGCGTCGTTTTCTCGTGGGAATCGCCTTGTTAAACCCACCACCGCCGCCAGCAAGGACGGGCAGCGGCCACAGTGGCAATTATGCGAACTGCGACAGCCAGGCGGAGACGCCCCGTCGCACACTCGGATGCCCCCTCTGGAGCCGCTGGCACGCTGTTGAGCTGGTCCTGCAGCCAGTATGCACACCATGTCGAGCTAGAGTAGTCGCAAGTTACGTGTCAATGCCAGAGCTCTCCATTTTGTCCCAGGACCCTCTTGATCCCGGCTGGCTCCAGGCGGTGGGATTGATGCCAGGCTTTGCCAGGGCAGACCATGACCCGACCAGGACAAGCGCCAGCTGCAGAAACACGGCAGAGAGCCTGAACAGCGCCTGAAATCCTTAAAATAACCTGGTCAATAGAGGCGCCCCGCGGTATGGCATCTGGAAATTTCCAAAGTTCGACCCCGCCGAGGACATGGCGGTCGACACTAGTCTCATGTCAGGTGTTTTTGGCGGCCTGCATTTTATTTAGTTGGTCTCGGTACCACAGGTTTTTGGGGTTGACTCCGAAGGCCAAGTTCTAGGGAGGACCGCCATGATATGGCAGTCCATAGTGACAAATGTCTGTAACACAAAATTTCATGTTTTACACTTGAAATCCTTATTACCACATATGCACACACACCAGTTAAAATCAGTAAGAAGATTATTAAGTTCTGATGTAATATTTTTTTTTTTTCAGAATTTAAAAGTTTAATAAAAAAATCAACACCCTCCCCCATCAAATCAACCTGAGCAACTAGAGAACTTATATTCTGTCATCATCTCCTGAAGTTTCTGCACCAGCTACATATTACAAGGCTGGATTATTACACACTTAGCATGAATGACAAGATGGTTTATCACTAATTATTTCCATATCAGTATGTTAAATAGCTAATAAGAGTATTTAAATAGATGATATACTTTTAAGTTTAGAAGTTAGAGCTACCTCTACTGCCTCCTACAATACTTTCAGTGTAAAAGCTTGAATGTGAATGTTCTTTCCTCCTTTCCTATTAACTATAATCTTATGTATAAGTTAATAGAATAAAGTGCAGCATATTAAGAGTTCTGTAAATTTCTAATATCTTCAGATCTCTCATATTACAACAGCTAGAAGTTATTAATATTAATATATCAATCTTTATATCAATATTATGATTAACTTACTGTTAGAATACTAATAGTGAGATTTCTTTATTTATCTAGTTCTTAATGCTAGTAATTGCTTGCCCCCAGTTGATTTTCTTGCTATCTTACTAGTAAGATTCTTTATGGGTGCCTTTCCCTCAGTGATATATCTAGCTATTTGTTTTGTCCTTGTCATCTTTTGCAATTAGTATATAAACTGACATTCAACTAGAAATTAATAGCTATACTTACTTTGCAGAAGGGAGCAGCAGGAGCACACCAAGTAAAGCATAAAAAGAGGAAGGATAAAAGAAGAATATGAGGTAGATAAAGGTAGAAAATGAAAGAAAGTAGGAAAAGAAAATATATTTAAGATAATAAATCCCCAGTTAACTGCATCACTTAGTATGTTATTTAATAAAAATATATTAATAAAAATAATAAATAAGCTCTCCTTTTTGATCCTTTCTGCTTCTACCTATTCTATTTTATCTCTTTATACTAATTATTCTTATAATCAGCAACTATCATTTTTATTTTTATAGATCTTTCTACCTCTACCTTCCTATCTACCTTTATTTCTATATATTTATCTCCATACATTCACCTCTGCACATCTACCTCTCTGACCAAAAAAATGGGTCATCATGGCCCTAAGCCTGAAACTACTATTAGTAGCCAAAAGAAACCTGAAGAGCACTCAATAAATTCATTCTCATAAAAGAACCATGCATGGCTTGCTAAGCTCTCTGCTGACAAGCTTGCCCTTAATCAAGTAAAAAATGCTGATCAAGCTACTGAGAATTATCACCTTCAAAAGCTTTATACTACAGTAGAATATAAGGAGGCAAATGAGGATGTTCATAAGGAACTTAAGGCTATAAAGAGAGTTAAGGTTAAGAGGAAATAATAAGTAATAACTTATTTGATCTCATACTAGCTCATCATATATTAATTTAATTATTATAGAGTAAGAACTGGTATTACCACAGCAGCACTTAAAGAAAATCAGGTAATTACTCTCAATGAAATGTAAGTTATATAAAACTTTTATTTATTTCCTATGGCTGTTTCTAATATTCTGACTATCTAGAGTTACTATGTGGAAATATATAACCCAGTCAAAGGATACCATGTAGGAGGTAAAGTGACACCTTGAGGATGAGAAAGAGTTTGGGAGTAATAAAATACCTATAGATGAGCAAGCAGAAAAGGCCTATACAGATAGAATAAAGAAGATAGCAGATAGAACTAATTTCAATCAGCTGATTCATGCCTAGTAGATATAGGAATGATTAAAGACTAAAAAGTGTGTGGAAAATAAAATTTAGCTGCTGAAGTATAGTACTATTTAAATCCATTACATGTTCAAGCCTGAGCTCTCAATATTAAAGGCCATAATGATTAGTGGGGGTGAGAAGCTGCTAGTAGTTCAGAACTGAGCAGTTATAGAGGAGGTAATAAAAGAAGATAAGGTCTTTAAGGCCTGCAAACATGTGATGGAGGTTCTGAAGGGAGAAGTCATAATAAAAGAGTTTAATCAGATGAACTGGTAGCTAAATGAGTTTCTAGTGTTTCTTTTTAATAATTAAACACATTTAGTGTAGAATTATTGTAATCTTTATATCAATCATTAATCCATAAGAGTACTAATTGTGCCTTTACTGTGTAGCAGCTTGGCAGCCACAGCATAGGCATAATTAGCATGTAAAATGGAATACATAATGGTTTTCTTAGTAATCATTATTTATTTATCATTTATTTTTAATCTTTTTCTAACTGTAAGGTTTTTTTTTCTACTTTCTTTCTTTCTTTTTTTACATCCCTGGCCTTATATATCTCTTTTATCATGCCTTTCCCTGGTGAATTTATTTTAAATCTCTACCAAGATCTAATCCATGATCTTATTAAACAAGACCTAACTCAATGGAATATTCTTTAATATCTAAAGGACAAAAAATACCTCACTGTTAGTCATACTACTCTAACTGAGTCATTAAAATGCTGGAACATTTCTAAGTATCAAAAACTAGAGGATAATAATAGAGTACAGAGTACCATTCAGGACTTATTCTCCAGAAGTTTGCAGGATGATGAAATGCTGTAAATTCTTAGTGACAAAGAATATAAACTCAGCTAATATGAATTATATTGAATTTGAAAATGCATTGGGCTTTCACAGCAACAGAATGATTATAATACAGAGAAAGTACAGTAGGAACTAGTAGAGACTGTTCAGAAAGAGCTTGATGATAATTTTATTCAAGCATTTAGATGTAGACATCTTTACATACATTTTCAATAGAAGGGCTATGCTATCTCTCAGTAAGAAACCTCAAATAAAATGATATGATAATTGCAATAAAAGCTAACATGGGAATTTAACTGTAGGAATCATTTATTCAACACAGTTTGTCAGCTTGATTCTAATGGAATTAATTGCTGACTTAATAATCTTTAATACCATCATAGAATATATATCATTCTGAGTCCAAATTATCTGTGGTCTGTTGATGAGTATTACAAGCTTGATTACTAGAGAATTGAGATTTATGCAGCCATCAATGCATATTCTTAATATATTATTTGGATATATGTTGGGATCAGCTGTCAAACTGCTGTCTCTATTCTTTAATAATATCTTGATACTCTTGGGACAAACCAGGTTTTCCCACAGGTTATTTACTCAGATCAGAGTATTGAAACTCCCATGATGGCTGTAGCCCAGTTTAAACTGCATCAGTAAATTGACCCTGATATATCATTTGATTAATGCTATTAATATGGAACTAGCACTGCCAACCAATGTATTGAGGCTTGATGGAGTTAGCTTGCAAAGGAATTCATAAATTCTTAGAGAGTAAGTTAATCATTATATTTATTATATCATCTTAA
>JANTQH010000183.1:0-56111 GCA_032988465.1 Onygenales sp. PD_10
GACTAAGCATTTAATAAGCAAATCCTGCTTAGTCATCAAATGATTCGAATTAATCTGAATCGAATTCGAATTGATTCAGCAAAATCCGAATTGAATTCAAATTGATTCTATTTACACACTGCTGCAGAGCACAACCCTGTCCTTTCCGATTTCTTGCGTTTTCCACTTTGCATGTTTTCTGTGTGTGTGTGTTTATCTGATAAATGTGATGTGTCATATTTCCCTCTGTACTCCGTACTACTGGTTGCACAACATTTCCGGAAAATATTTGTGCAGCGTATCCAGCATTAAGAACCCAGGATGGGCAAAGTAATCGAAGCCTCAAGGCCGAAGTCGTCACGTATGCGTATTTCGTAAGAGGGAGGCAAGCTAGTTAGTCATGCGAAGCGCATTGTGAGGGCAAGTTTTTCCGCTGGAAGGCATCTTGTGATTTTATTTGTCAGTGCGTTTTCAAGCCTTGAGGTCATTTATGAGAAACTCTAAGGTCTGATCCACACTAGGCGCGGTGCGTCATGGCAGTCAAGGGACCAACCGAATCATGGAGTGCTTTGCATTAATTTCTGCCTTGCCGAAGTTGCCGTGCCATCACGCATTTGTAGGCTTGGAAGCTGCTGAGATACCTTGCCCCTGCAGAAGGAGCTTGTTTCGCTTCAATCTCTGGCTTGCAATCCCCTACATACACGACACCGATAGAAACTTGTCCATCTCTCGGTTAAAACCGAAAGAGGCTCCCAGACAAATCAGGGATTGGTATCCTTTAAAAAGAACTGCGGAAAACCCTCCTCCATACATGGTGACCGATAATGGCAGGGGAGAGCCATTATGTTTTATGAGTAGGTGTAGTCACTCTTTTGAGAGGACATTTCCTTTCAAGACTGGAAGCAAAGGCCATTTGATGTTGACAGCACTTTCAACATAGCCTGTTCACTTTGATAGGATTCTGTAGTCTCCCTCCAACCGTTGCCATGCACCTTCACATGCTCAAAAGGGACTGAAGCTGATAACTGTGTAAATTCAGATGCATGTGGATGTGCATGACTCTCCCCACCTAGTTTGAAGCAGTTAGAATAGACTGGTCTGCATGGTGGCCTTGCCCCAAGCCAATTCGGATAATGATAAAGTTCTGGTAGAGAAGGTCATTCATACACATCCGTGGGTTGGGTTAGCAGGGGGCTAAGTCAGTACATACAGATGCAGCTTTTGCAATGGAGGGAAGCCTACTCCGTACTCCGTAGCTTGAGGCGGATTGCAAGAGTCGGTCAAGCCTGTGTTATTCAGGGTTCACCACATACCGGAGCTGAGAATTAGGAAGAAAGGGTCCAACACTCCACCAAGCTCCAGCCCTGGGCGCCACGAATGGTGGTGCCAGGATGTTCGCACTGCCATTCGATATGCTCACATGAACCCCAAGCTTGGCACTGGGAGGAGGGCGCTTGAAAGGTACCAACAGAGAGGACTGTCCGCTGCTGATTCTCAATTATTATTATGGGACCAAATTTGTGTATCAGGCTGTAATCCTTACGAGTTCATGGCTGGCTACCGATCCTGATGCGCAATTGTTGATCATCCGCTGTGGAGGGTGAATTGCGAACGAAGAAGGGGTGGGAATGAGCCGAATAGTGTGTTCACATACACCCTTGTTCGAACCCTGCAGCGGCTGCTAGTAGTCCTGGTATTATGCTGATCTTTGCGTGGACAGGTGCGTATGCCGAATACGTACACCACCAGGTGAATGAAGGGGATGGAAGTTCCAAGGTTGCCTTGTTGCGCAGTCGGAAGAAGAGTTCATGGCAGGCAGGTCGTTACTGCGGAAAATTGTAGCTCCGAAACATCCTAGTTAGGCCTAGCGGATTTAGACCGTGCGCCGCTATTCCATTTCAGTCCACGCCAAGGAAGACGTCACGGGACTTAGCCGTCGTTGCTCGGCAACCGCGTCTGTTGTCAACATCGTCATCGCCTGCACGACAGATCCGAGCTCTCACCTTCGGATAGCTGGAGAATCGAGATTGCAGGCGAGTCTCCACTTTGTTCCGTGCTCCAGATTCCCCTCTGCATTGACTCTCGAAAGAGGGGTTTATCATATTCCTGTTTCCCTGCCGCCCGCCATCGTCTCCTCACCCCTCCTCGCCCCGCATAGTATCATATATGCCTTGACGTGTCATCGCCAAAATCGAACAGATTCATTTGACCAGATTTAGACAACCTGAGATCTGCAATTAGACTGATTGTTCATCATCAATGTCGTTTTGTTATTCCTCGATGGTGCGATAGGCTGCCAAGTACCTACATTTGGGCGCTGGGGGACATCATGGCCAAACAGGGTCTCCTTGGCCCTATCATCGGTTTGTTAATACTGATGACTGAGAGAGTTCTGGCAAAGTTGCCCTACAATCCATCCTATGTCAGTCATCCGGTTTCCGAAAACCAAACGGCGGTTTATATCTTGTCACCAGGGGCCGAAGGGTTTCGACTCCAGTCCTTAAACATATCGTCCTCGTTTGATATTTCAAAACCTCCAATCACAGAGATATTAGGGGAACTCCCATTTACGACAGCCGATGATGAAGAGACCAAAGCGTTCATTTCTACGACAGACGGCGAGGGGATATTGACGGTATACAGTGGGGATTGTCAGACCAACTCATCCGAAGTGTGGCGGTTCGCGGCCGAAAAGGGTAACCCTGATGCACCTTTTCAATGGGAGAAGTCACCCCCCAAAGAAACTGGAGATACTCGATTTCAGGTCCCTGGTCCGACCTTTCTATCATCAATAGTCCCATATCCCTCGGAAGGAGAGGACTCGCCTTCGAGCCTTTTTGTGTTTGGTGGGATGTGCCCAATTATTGGAGAGGGGAAAGGGAATTGGATTGTCGATGCCGAATACTCCCAGACAATGGTGTCTTTAACCCCTGATATATCTTCATCGAGTGTTTCTTATCAATCCAATGTCGTGAAAACAAGTTCTTCTCCGGTAGCCGAAGCAGGGTTTGCCATGACACCACTGATACCGGCCTATTCGAACACCTCTACTCATAGCTTGCTCACCCACCAGAGCTTTGTTCTTACCGGTGGACATACCCAGCAGGCCTTTATCAACATGTCCCAAGTTGCCTTATTCTCGCTGCCCGAATCCAGCTGGAGTTTTATCTCCGTCGGCCAAGGTGATACATCCTCCGTCACAGATACGAGCGATATCAGCGGTGTGGAGCCACGATCTGGCCATACAGCAATATTGACACCAGATGGCAGCAAAATTATTGTATTTGGTGGATGGGTTGGTGATACGAGCGCTCCAGCACAACCTCAGCTTGCTATCTTAGAGGTGGGAAGGGAGTATGGGGGAAAAGGAGACTGGACGTGGAGGGTCCCACAGCAGAACCAACATGGACTAGAAAGCGGCAGCGGAATATTTGGCCATGGCGCAACAATGCTCCCTGGGGGGATTATGTTCATAACTGGCGGATATCAAATCCCCGAGGCGACATCTAAAAGGGAGATGACCACGCTTTCTGCCAATACCCAAGGATACCTCTTTAACACGACTTCGGAGAACTGGATCACATCATATGCCGCCACACGCCTGACAGCGGCTGGCTTTAAAGAAAGCCATGGTCCTCTCTCGTCAACTTCACAAAAAGCTGGTTTTGGTGTTGGTCTTGGGATTGGCCTATCGGTAGTATTTGTCCTCCTCTTCCTGGTGTGTCGTGTTGGATCTCGTCGCTCCCGCGAGCACAAGAGGGCCCGGGAACAGGCGCTCCGAAAACTAGCCTTGGGGGCTGAGCGTCCACATTTTGGTCCAGCAGGCCAAATCCATGAGTCAATGAGTGAGATAACAGCAGAGAAGTTGGGTCAATCCCATGCATACTCATGGATTGGGAATGGCAAAGAAGGTGGTCGTTGTGACTCACAAGACAATGGTACGTTCAACGCAGAGAGGACTGGCCTTCTAGTGGAGGTACCGAGTCCCACTAGAGGGCTTCGAAGGAGCATGCATTCCCGAAGCTACCAATCTGCGTATTACGATGACTCGAGAAGGCATGTGGGGTTCAATGCTATCCATCCCATCGATGAAGGAGACGAATACGAAGAACCTACAGAGGATGGAATCATGCGGCCGGGTCAAGGTGAAGCTCAAAGACAGAGTAGGACCTCCATTATCTCCAACCCTTTCAGTGACTCTGCACGTTTTAGCAACTCCCATAACGTCGACCCTGCCACGTTAGAGCTGTCAGCCTTCCATGAAAAATCCGCTGGCCAGGAGTGGATGGATGATTTCGATGCCCGAGCTGGCGGAAACCGCCCCCTAACGCCAGGCAAAAGTGACCGTACACTATCCAATTTGTCTGAAACTTCCGGCTCTTTTATGTCGGTGTCTTCTCAGCATACCAACCCCCTATCGCTAAACCGAAACCTGGCAAGAATGTTCAGTTTTCGGTCTCAGCAAAGTGGCACCGCAGGCTCTGATAGCTCAGTGCTTTACGAACCAGTTCGTAGCTCGTCCCCTGAGAGTCCTAGCCGAGGACAGTTTCATTCCAATGACAGAATGCCCGAAACAATGCATTCGTCTGACAGGACCCTCGTCTCTAACGGCTCCCCACATACCCCAACTTTCAACCAACTGCAAGCGGAAAGTGGGTTGCTGCTCGGGACCAATTCATTGGAATCAATCAGGCCACTTAGCTTGTCGAAAAGCAAAGGCCTAGGATGGATAGGGAACGTGCGTCGGACTCTCGGCTCGATCAGAAAGGCCGAAAACGTCGCAGAACCATACTCTGTGAACCCCGAAAATATGACGACGATACAACGGAGTACAAGCACCAGCCCTACAAAAAGCTTCCATAGTGTCCTGGAAGGTAGAGATACAGCCTCAGAGTCCGCCAACGCATCGACGAACATCCCACGCAGAGCCATGAGCACCAGCTCTTCCATCCTGAGACGCAAGCAGGGCGCCAAAGACTGGGGTGCGAAAAGAAGCTCTGCAGATAGTGCGCAGATCCTCCAGGCTCGTCTCGCCGCTTCATCGGATAGTGGAGGGACGGGGAGTCGAAGTAGTGATTCTCCCCATTCCTTCGATTATGAATACGGCGATGACGAGGAATGGGATGTTGAGGCTGCGGCGGAGGGCCGGGTGGTACAGGTTACCTATACTGTGCCCAAGGAGAAGCTGAGGGTTGTTAACCCGGGGATTGGAGATGATGTCGATAATGATTCTCTAGTTGCCTCTGAGGATACGAACCCGTCAAAGAGCCATGACGATGATGGTGGAGGCGGTGATAGCCAACAATCGTCGACTGACAAGAAAGAGTAGACCGATCGGATTTTTTGATATGAAACTATTCCTCTCCCGCGAAATCCTTTCTCCCCCCCCTATCCACGAGCCATTGTGGCTGACATATATATGGCTTTCTGTCCTGTTATTTTTTTCTTCCTCATTTTGAAGGAGGCGTTTAAATCTTGATCTGTGGAAATTTCCTGCATAGCCGGGTGTCAGCCTACGGTGGAATGATTTATTGATATTACGTTGGTTTATGTTTTTTGTTGTTTCCTTTGGATTGCAAACGTGCGGATACCTTTCATACGATATACACCGTGTTCTCTCAAAGGCGCGCTATGGTGGTAGTTTGTGTTCTGTTGAGTACTTGCTGCAATGATTTGCCGGTCTGTGATTGATGATGATGATGATGATGATGGAAGATATCCTATTTCTATGATTTGATTTTAGTTTTGGATGGGGGGATTTCTTCCTAGATTCCTCCTTTTCTTTACTTTCCATTTTATACGTTCATTTCTTGATGTGTGTAAATTGAAATATATTGTTATTATATACCTTATATACTGATAATGCTCAATTATGATGAGTTTGTGCAAGAGTATTCTGCCGCCTGTTGGACAAGATAGGGGTTGATTCCGGACTGATATGCCCATGCAACGCCAAAAGATGTTCAGGCGGGTATCACAACCAACTTTCCAAAACACCAGGCCGACGAACGACGATGGTAACTCAAAACATCCAGCATATGGTATCGTACATACATACGTACATCCATACATACCATACAGAGACAAACCTTCAAAAACCATGCATGGTGATCCGCTTTGAAACTGGCCCAAACCAAAAGACCTCAGCACCAAACATTCCTGGATATAGACAAGCGTAATGCATGCATCAATGTCCAAGTTTGCTCCTGAGCCAGTTGGAAATGTTCCGAACAGTTTCCTGCGAGCCCAACGTCCCGGTGCTTGACAGTAGGCTCTCCCAATCGGATATTTCGTGGAGATTCCTATTCGCGAGGACGCCGTGGACCTGTTGGGCTTGGTAATCGGCTTGTAAGGTATCTGGCGAGGTGGATATGTGGCTTGAGGTTATTGCGCCGGATTTTAGGCGTAGGAAGACACGTGTCTGGATGGGGGTTGTCAGTTTTTTCTATGTGTGTGGTTATTTTGTGGGATGGGGGGTTTATTAGACAGTGGCGGGCGTATTTTTCTTTCCGTTGTTCCTTTTTGGGTGGATCGAGAAGGATGGGGGCGGGCTAGGTTTTTGGTGGATACATACGGAGGGAGGGAGGTCAGGTGAAAGGGGCGGTCTAGGCCTGGGATCTTCTTCACTCGGGTGAGTTGAGAATGTAAATTGGGGCGTTTGGCAGTATTTCCAATCCAATGACTGAAGGAATTAGTATTTTATCCTCATGTTGAATTGGTTGGGATCACTCCTCTACTCACCTGAAGCTCCCGAATTCCCTCGACTATTTCCGTCTCCTCAAACGCGTGGGATTCAGAGAGACCACCCGCAACCCAATTGGGCCCGGTTGAGAGCTCTGCATCAACTGCGTGTGCCCGCTGGGCTTTCAACACGGCATCTAGAGGTATCCCATATAACCGCGCGAATTCTTCCATGATTTTAGAAACCACCTGGTCCATGAGAATGGAGGAAGATCCAACAGCGCCGGAGACGTTCCCCACTGGTGATCTGACGCTCTCGACACCTTTTGCTTTTATGAAGGGTCGGGCTGGAGACCGTAGAAATGAACTTAGGTTTCTGAGGTTTGGAGAGTCGACTAAACAGGTGCCGTGGTGCATGGCGCGGAATCGGGTCAGTTTGTAGGCGGAACCAGATATTTTGAGAGAATGGGGCGTTATCTCGAGTGGAGGGCGTTCCGCGTCCCCGTTGTCCACTTTGACGACTTTTACAGATGGCTCTTCTGAATCCTGCCCAAGGACAATATCATGCCTTTCATTTACCCTTGTATTAACCGCACCAACCCCCTTCAAAGCCCTTACAACCATCTCCGCGTGTTTGTCCCGATGGAACACAGCTTTCGGGCAGATGACGCTGTAGTTCAGGTTACCTTCATCATGGAATACCGCGCCCCCGCCGGATCGTCTTCGTACAAGGATAGCGTTGTCGGTCCCGTCGCTATTGTTTCCTATGTTGCGATCCAAGGGTCGAAGATTCGTTTCAAGCCATGGGTTCTGATTCCGGCCGATGACGACGCAGGGCCGATTTATATATAAAAAAAGGATATTCGAGTTCGGCGGCGTGCGTTCAAGCAGGAAGTTTTCGATCGACAGGTTCACGAAAGGGTCGTCTGAGAGGGATCGGTAGATTTGGAATTGGGCGGATTCACGGCTTGCCGTGCTCGCAAGGCTTGACGCATATTTCCTCCTGGCGGAGAGGAATTGGGCTTGGCTTCTAAGTAGCCAGGACGGATTTGTAGGTGGGGCCCATTGCAGCGAGCGCAATGGAAGCATTGAGGGGTGGCAAGCTCATAACAGCGCTGAGGTTGGTCTGATTGACAACTTCCTTCGAGTCTGGTGAACTTCAGGTTGATATTGGATATATAGAGCTAGGCTAAAAGAGGAAAGGCCAAATCGGCACAGGACTTGCCGCCGATGATCGGCTGAGTCATCCACATTTTGAAATCCTACTCCGATTTCCGATTCTTCGGTGTAGACTCTGTAGAGCAATCAGCCCACTTGGACCGCCACCGTTGGGAAGGACACGAGATATTTCAATCTCATGGTCTGCAGCTGTTGTTGACTCCAAGTTTAACCCATTGTGCTGGATAATCGTTGAAAACGCCAGCTAAAACGTCCATACTCTGTCCCAAAAGTGCCCCGCGCGGCGTCAGAGTCATACGCCACCATGTCTACATTTGGAGAATATTTCAGGGTAACGACGTAAGCATTAACGTTACTTTGAACCACATCTGTTTTATGCTAACACCTTGAATAGCTATGGCGAATCCCATTGCCGGTCCGTCGGTTGCATTGTCGATGGATGCCCCCCGGGAATGTCCCTCACTGAGGACGACATTCAACCCCAAATGACTCGCAGAAGGCCTGGCCAAAGTGCTCTCACCACTCCCCGAAATGAGCAGGATAGGGTTGAAATTCAATCTGGCACCGAATTCGGTATTACGTTAGGCACACCAATTGGAATGGTGGTTCGGAATCAGGACCAAAGACCCAAGGACTATGGCGG
Organism: Onygenales sp. PD_10; assembly: GCA_032988465.1. Taxonomy (NCBI): domain Eukaryota; kingdom Fungi; phylum Ascomycota; class Eurotiomycetes; order Onygenales; species Onygenales sp. PD_10. Next base: position 8,483 of record JANTQH010000183.1, read on the forward strand.
AAGCACTATGGATCTTTATCCTCGCCCTAGCCATGCAGACTTTACATATTTAGAGAAGTATGGCGTCAAAGCGAGCAGCGGTGGCGGTAGAAGCAGCGCTCGCGAAACCATCGGTGAGCTCAATCTCAGGCGCTAATATCATATGCACCCATGGACCGCTTTTGGAGCTGCTTCTGACTACTCACTCATTGCTAGGACGTGTTGCTGCTGGTGCCATCGCCGAAAAATACCTTAAACTGTCGCATGATATAGATATCGTTGCTTTTGTGTCGTCCGTCGGAAACGAACACCTCTTCACTCCCACCGCTGAGCACCCCAGTCCCACCACCAACCCCGAATTTTTGAAACTCCTCGAGACAATCGACCGACCAACCGTCGATTCGTTCGCCCCTGTTAGATGTCCCGAAACGGAGGCCGCGCAGCGAATGACCAAGGTTATAGAACATTACCGCGATCTACAGGACAGCATAGGAGGAACTGTGACTTGTGTTATCAGAAACGTACCTGTCGGACTAGGGGAGCCTTGCTTCGATAAGCTTGAAGCTAAACTCGCACACGCGATGCTGTCTATTCCTGCAACTAAGGGGTTCGAGATCGGATCTGGATTCCTTGGCTGTGAAATTCCAGGGTCCACCCATAACGACCCATTCGTCGCGAGCAAAGGAAACGGAGATGGTTCGAAGCAACGATTAACCACGAAAACTAATAATTCAGGCGGAATCCAAGGAGGCATTTCGAATGGAGCCTCCATATACTTCAAAGTCGCGTTCAAGCCCCCTGCCACGATTGGACAAGCCCAAACCACCGCTAAGTACGATTTCGAAGAAGGTGTCCTAGAGGCCAAGGGACGACACGATCCGTGTGTTGTTCCCCGCGCAGTCCCCATCGTCGAGGCGATGTCCGCTCTAGTTGTTATCGATGCATTGATGGCGCAAAATGCTCGCGAGACAGCAAAGAACTTGTTGCCTCCACTGCCCCAGACCCTTCCCACGCATCCTTCCAGCTAAACAATTGCATAACACGCGACCACCTACTACTTTTGAGGAGCAGCAGCTTTGCGGCGTTTTGATCAACCTCATTTTGGTGCAACCACTGTTGACGTACCGCCTTTTTTTCGTTAACATAAAGTTGGCATCAAGTGTTGAATCCCATGGAATTGACACCTTCGAAGATTTGTGAGAAATGTTTCTCCCCTGATCTATGTTCCGGGTTATAGAAGATTTGGCTCGAAACCATGCTCATTTGTGAGTATCGATGATGATGATGGATGAGATTATTGAAAAAGCTTCGCTTGAAACGGATAGATATTTTTTTGAATATACCATACATTTTTTTGACAATCATAGACTCCATCACTCCCAGCTTCCTGTTGGAGGTTGCGTTTTGGAATTTGAAATTGAATCCAACTCACATGAAATAGGGATTGGAGATGGCGTAAATACGTCAACCCTGTTCTCCCGCACGAACAAGTATATTGCAGGCTACCGATCCCATCCCGATTACTCTTCAATCTAAGTAGCCACGAGGCTCTTCCATGGAGCCTGCGGACGGATGGGGCGATATTCCAAATCCAGAGTCCAACAAGATCCAGCGATCTGGGATTGCTTGACAACGCACATTGTCCCCCCCCCTCGCCGTCAGCTCGATATTTTGTCTCTCACACAGACCATAGCCATATTTAGCTGCGGCGGCAAATGATCGGTTGACCCCAATGCCTCTCGGACGACCATGACACCACGACAGCACCAATTTTGCCAAGATCGTTTTTAACCGGAGCTAACTAGTGATTCCCCAGCCTGTCAACTCCCGAGCAAAAATTGTTCCATCAATGAGAGCAGATCCCCCGCACGGGGGTTGTGATTTGGTGCAGATCATGCTGGCAATCAGCATGTTGACGCCTGAAGGGTTTCCTTGCAGAAGAAAAAAAGAATGTTCGCCGAACAACCGGAAGGAGGGGTTATCTTTGGTCTCCTTTCGTCCTTGCCCAGGTGGCCAATCACAGGAGCCTGCCCAAAATATCATAGTGGTCCCAGATGCCGGCAGCTACTGTATGAGATGAACATGACGCTAAGATCCAGAACGACTTGAGGTGAGGGGGGAGGGGTAAATATTTCATCTGAAATAGCTCCATATTGGAGAGGAATTGGAGCTTTACCATTTAGCCAAAGATGCATCGACAATGGGACACAATGTGCTAATAATATCATACTAGACATAGCCGCCTTCAAAACCGAGCACGATCATTTGTAGAGTTCATTCACAATCCGTCAACCTAACAGGAAAATCTCGAAATATTTTGTTCAGACCATAGCCACCGAAAATACACACTCATTATGTCCGTCCAGGCCAATGGCAGAACCCCGCGTCAGGCCTTCAGCCTCTCCCCCTTTCGAACGCGGACAGACTTCCAGCAAGCCTGCATTGCGCTGCTTGACCCTCTTTGCCCACGATTTACGCCGGGATGTAGCCGAGTGAGGATTGGGACATCTACAACCCGATTCGATGAGGGTGGTGCACAAGTCGAGGGCTTTGCACGACCTCTCTGGGGACTTAGTTCGTTGCTTGCTGGTGGCGTTGAGTATGCGGAAGCAGAGCGGTGGAGGACCGGGTTAATCAATGGGACGGATCCTCAGCATGCGGAATATTGGGGTGACATAGAGGATCTGGATCAGAGGATGGTAGAAATGTGCCCGATTGGATATGCGTTGTCGGTCGCTCCGCATGTGTTGTGGGATCCGTTGACAGAGGAGCAGAAGGGGAATGTGACGAGGTGGCTTGGGAGTATCAATTCGAAGGAGGTTTGTTGAATCCTACCATTGGGAATATTTAATCGGTTACGTGCTAATATGTCTATTCAGATGCCCAATACCAATTGGTACGGTTTCCCCTCCTGTGTGTGTTTCGGTGCATGGATTTGATATACATCCCCTTTATCCATTCAACAAAGGGCTATATCGCTGACCGTTAGAATAGGCTATGGTTCCGCGTCTTTGCGAATCTGGGCCTGAAGAAGAATGGAGCTGAGTATTCCTTACAGCAAATTGAAGCCGATATGGATCACCTCGATACATTCTATGTTGGCGGGGGTTGGAGTAACGACGGACCTAAAAGCCACCATCAGATGGACTATTACTCTGGATCATTTGCAATCCAGTTCCTTCAGCTGCTATACTCGAAGTTGGCGGCAGATATTGACCCACAGAGATCTCTAAAATACCAGGACAGAGCGAAAGAGTTTGCGAAGGACTTTGTCCATTATTTCGATCCATCAGGTAGGACTCCAATACTTCTCATGATGAGCTAGGCTGATAGGTGCTTATAGGGCGTGCGATCCCATTTGGACGATCCGTCACATATCGATTTGCCATGGCAGGATTCTGGGGCGCCGTAGCGTTCGCAGGCGTCGAGCTACCTGCGCCGTTTACTTGGGGTGTTGTGAAGGGCCTACTACTACGAAATTTCAGATGGTGGGGGACCCAGGAAGACATCTTCAACTCCGACGGAACGCTTAATCTCGGATACACGTATAACAACATGTACCTGACTGAGAACTATAATTCTCCCAGCTCACCGTATTGGTGTTGTCTGTCTTTTACTCCTTTAGCCTTGCCGGAATCGCATCCCTTCTGGGCAGCTGCCGAAGAGCCATATCCCATAGCCAGTATTCCAGAAGTTAGAAGACTGGATTATCCTAAGCACATTGCCATTCGCCGAGGGGGTCATTCGTTCTTCCTCTCTTCTGGTCAAGCCTGCCATTATGCAGTCAAGGCGACTCAAGCCAAGTACGGCAAATTCGCATACAGCTCTACTTTCGGGTATTCCGTGCCCACAGGTGGCTACGAGCTCGAGCAACACGCTCCAGACAGTATGCTAGCGCTTTCAGAGGAGGGCGAGATATGGAAAACTCGAAGACTTGCTTTGAACGCGCGATTCGAGGAATATGACGGATATCCAGTCCTGGTCTCAGACTGGCGACCATGGGCCGATGTATCTGTTGAAACCTTCCTGATTCCTCCCACAACGGAGAGCGAGAATTGGCACATTCGGGCCCACCTTGTTCGAACTGGACGTCCGCTTATCTCGTCCGAAGGAGCTTTCGCCATCTACGGCTGTAGAAGCGACACAGGGAGACTTCTTACCCCTCTCACGGATAGTTATCCGGAGGGTACATTGGAGGGCGCCTCCGGAGGTATTGCGATATCACCTGCTGGAGTGGTTGGCATCACTGAACTACAAGAGTCAACATCTCGCGTGGGACGGATTGTGTTAGCGGACCCTAACTCAAACATTATTCATGGCAGAACCGTTTTGCCATCGCTCGCTGGCGATATCCCATCGTCAAAGCCCGTTTGGTTCGTGACGGCGGTGTTTGCGATACCGGCTGGTGGGGAGGGGTGGAATAAGGATTGGAAATTGAAATGGGAGAAGAAGCCTTCTCTTCCCACTTGGCTGAAGGAGAAGATTGGGTCGGGCGCATAAGGGTGACTACGTTTGTCAAAACAAAAATGCTGCTTCAGAGGCCTTTTCTTTTTTTAGGGGGAGGGCCCGGGTGCATTTCGAGGGTGGCTGATTTCACTCTTGCCCAATGACGTGACAAGCAAGCCACCCGATAGCTTTGAAGTAATTTTTCCGCTCTCACTGTCTTCGTTTATTGCGGATTTGGGAGATATTGCTACGGTCGAGGTGTTCTTTTAGTTCTTTGGCCTCAGAAGTTTGGGGCGAAAAAAAGAAAGAAACAAATTTTCCGAAAAAATCTCCTTGATTAATTTATTCCGGCCAATATGCTAACAGAAAGGGGCTGATTACTGGCTGCCGCTTTTTGAGGGTGGTTAGATATCTGGTCGGGAGTTGGCGCCAGTTAAATAACTATGCTAAGAACGACGTCTATAAAAATGCATCTTCTGCAACGTCAATACTTTCCTTCTCCCTCCTCCACCACCATAAATATCACAACCCGACTGCTTGGAGCAAGACTTTTGAAACCATTCTGACCACACGTCGGTGATTGTTTGGGAGGTCAGTTCAGTTCCCGATGCTGGCTCATGGCTGCTCCCTCCATCAAGTGCTAGCCCGTGTGCTAATTTCTGCTAGGACAGGATGGGGCTCTCTAGCGGGCGATTCGGCATGGATCTTGAACGGCAGTGATTTGTGGACAATTTATACTCCCTCCAGAGCCACCAATAATTCATCGCAAAGACACCCCCGCAAACGGCCAGCGTCTCCTTCCCCAGCTTTCTGCCCCGGCATTAGAGGGTCAATGGCGATTCATCCCAGCAGCCAATCCTTGGCTAGACTGATGCACTCTGAAGGAGACTGTCAATCGAGAAACCCTTCTACCCTGCTAAATCCATGCGATTTCAGACTAGCAATCATTTCCCGTTGGGCCTCTGCCTTTTCTTCCTCGAAACAGGCAAAAGCGGCTGGCAGGGATGGCTTCCTCTAACGAAGTCGGGTTTTTCGTGTTGGCTTTGATCGTACCACCCCAACCAGTCAGACGGAGGCGCCAGTGGAGGATGACATCGACAGCATGCTGCCAGACGTGTTTGGCTGAGGCTTGAGGGGGGTTGGCTCCAGCCGCTAGATACTTTGCCGGGGGGAGGTTTCATTTCGCCAGTCACAATGGGCCAAGACGGCCTGATATATTTCCTACGCCTGGGCGGGCAGAGAGAGCTCCAGCAAAGCTATATAGTGCCCGCCCCCAGCATCCTAATATAGGGTGGATGATCGCATTGACAGGTTTCCCTTTCTTCAACCCTTGGGATCCAAACTGATCTGAGGTTCTCTTCCTCCCCTGGCTGGATTTCCGACGCATTCTGACCTTCCATTGATCTGGTTAAGGCCAATTGCGTTGCTGGATACCAATTTCAGCCTTGATATACCTTTTTTTTCTTGCCTCTCGTCATTAATCCATTGAGGACGGCGCGCCACAGGCGACATTTCCTGCAACATGTCGTTCATCCTCAAGAAAATCATCCACAATGATGCGATGAAAGAGGACCCCCATGAAATCTACGGATGGAGGGTCTATGCATTGGCTTGTGCGGTTAGTTTTATCTGTTTTCTCATCGCCCGGCTCACCCCGTAAATCAGCATGATATGGTTGCTCACAGTGCAAATAGGCCTGCTTTGGTGGAATGTTGTTCGGTTTCGACACCGGTGCAATTGGTGGTGTTATAACTATGGACACATTTAAAAAGTAAGACGAGCATCTGCTTCTTGATCCCAGCTTGAACTTTACCATGCTTCTGGCCGTCCTATTTATTCTCCATATATCGCCTTTATACTGACGATTAATAGCAAATTCGGGCTGGAAGGCAAAAGCGATGCGGCCATAGCAGATCTTACAGCGAATATTGTTTCAACATTGCAGGCTGGCTCCTTTGTTGGTGCCCTTGTTGCTTCGCCGATTGCCGATCGATGGGGAAGAAAGACCACATTGCTCATCACTGCCTTTGTGTCGACCATCGGAATCATTTTGCAGTTTGCTTCGAGTGGTCACTTGGTCCCTATGTACTTTGGAAGGTAAGCAAGCATACATAAGCCCTATCCGATCTACTTTGAGATTCCGCAGGCTAACCGGGCTAGATTTATCGCCGGGCTGGGATGTGGCGCCGCATCAATGGTTAACCCTCTATACATTTCGGAAAATGCGCCTAGAGCTATTCGAGGTCTGCTTACTGGCCTCTATCAGCTGTTTATCGTGACAGGAATCATGATATCTTTCTGGATCAATTTTGGCTCCTTGCTGCATATCAAAGGCGATGCGATGTGGATTGTGCCACTTGCACTGCAAGCTTTGCCTGCAATCCTTCTCTTCGTCGGAATGTTTTTCTGCAACGAATCGCCAAGATGGCTCGCTAAACAGGACCGCTGGGACGAAGCCAAACATGTCCTCTCAACAGTCCGAGCCCTGCCACCAGACCATCCCTATGTGGCAGAAGAATTCCAAGACATCGTCATCCAGCTCGAGCGGGAACGTGAATTGGTCGGCGGTGCCGGCTTCTGGAACCTGCAAAAGGAGATGTGGACAATTCCAGGGAACCGGAAGCGCGCTATCATCTCTATTGCCCTTATGGTATGCCAACAGATGACCGGAGTCAATGCCATCAACTACTATGCCCCCCAAATCTTCAAGAACCTTGGAATTGTTGGAAACTCAACCTCCCTATTCGCTACTGGAATCTACGGAATTACCAAGATGGCCACTTGTGCTGGTTTCCTACTCTTCGCCGCCGATTCACTTGGGCGCAGACGCTCGCTGCTATGGACGTCGATTGCTCAGGCTCTTGCGATGTTGTATATTGGGCTTTTTGTCCGAATTGCTCCTCCAGAAACGGGTGCGCCCGTCATCCCCGCTGGTTATTTTGCGCTCGTTTGTATCTTCCTCTTCGCCGGGTTCTTCCAATTTGGCTGGGGACCTGTGTGCTGGATTTACGTATCCGAAATCCCCAGCGCACGTCTACGGTCCATGAACGTAGCATTGGCAGCAGCTACTCAGTGGCTGTTCAATTTCGTCGTGGCTCGCGCTGTTCCTGTTATGCTGGTTAAAGTTGGTAATCACGGTTACGGGTATGTTTGTTCTTGCTTGATGCTACCCCCTGGAAATCAGAAGCTAACCTCCATCCTCTCTCTTTAGAACGTACATGATATTTTCTTGCTTCTGCTTCAGCATGTTCGTCTTCACATGGTTCTTTATTCCAGAAACTAAAGGTTCGTATTTCATCCTCCCAGCTTAATACTATACAACCCAGCAAAGCCCCCTATGAATACATATATTAAGGGAAAATATAACTAACCTCCTCCTTCCCAACTCATCAGGTCTCTCTCTCGAAAAAATGGACGACCTATTCGGCGTTACGGAACTCGCTAGAAAGCTCGACCCAGAGCACGGCAGCATCGGGGGAGATGACAAGGCGGACGCCACCGAGGTAGAGGTCAAGAACTCATAAAATCTTTTAATATTCTAAACATCGCTGTTAAACAAGCGCAATCCCTGGGCAAGAAACGAAACGGGGAAAACAAAAGCGAGAGAAGGACCAACTCAGCGTTCTTTTCTAGTTAGTTAGTTAACCTATACCCACCCCACCCGGCCCGGGGGACACGTTGCTATTTTTTTTCCTCTGACTTTTGGAGAGTTTTTTTCTTTCCCCTCCTTTTCCCTTCTTGTTCGCTAGCTTTTTATTTTAGTTGGTTTATTTTGTGTTATCTGAGTAATGTCTGTCTGTCTTTTTCTCCAGACATGTGCTCTTCTCCTCTTATACTGCCACAATGATATCAATATAATCCTATCTATCAATCCATCCGCCGCTGGCGTATTGTTTTCTCTTGCCCCCCCCCCCAACTTTAAGAAACCACTCCACTTTAGATCGAGTTATCAGAATCCATCCATTCACGTAGTTAAAACAAAATAGTAAAAGAAAAAGAAGAACAAACAATATATGCAATGTATGTATGTACGTACGCACGCTATATAATATGCTAGATAAAATAACTATCTCATAAAAATCCGATAAACTATGCAAAAAAGGAAAGAAAAAAAAAAGAAAGGAAGGAAAAGGTAGCTATGATATCTATCTAATAGTCATGCTATGTGCTGCTGTAAGATGGTGCATGTATATTGAAGATGAAAAATAATTTAAAAGGTGCAGAAAGGAGGAATAAAAGCAATACCCAAACCGCCCAGCCGATAAAAACCAATCAAACAGTACGACAAAAAAAGGGGAAAGCTAAAAAGCACACGCTAACATATTCTCATCTCATATATATTGGAGGGGAAAAGGGAAAAGAGAAAGGAGGTGGAGAGGGATTGCATCTGAGCAAGGTGATAAAAACGGTAAATAAGAGGTTAGAAAAAGGAAGGGGAGGGAGGGGGGGGTCATAAATGTTTTCTCATCAAACACTAATATTCAAAAAAAAGGTGCAAAAACACAAATATCTCACATAACGAACTACCTTCTCGCCCTCAGCGCATACCTCGGGTTCGACCTCCCCTGCACCTGCTGACCTTGTTCCCGACTCTGCACCTGTCGTTTGGCCTCCGTCTGCGTCTGCGCCTGAACGCGAGGCGGCTGGGGACTATCGTCCAAACTCAACCCGCCAATTCCCGGACTTGGAATCCGCCGCCCAGATACGGGCGCGAGAGATGCATACTTCTGCGGCGGGGTGGGGGGCTCAGAGGCCGTTGAGGACGCATAGCTAGTTGAGGCGGTAGTGGTTGATGGCGGGGAGAAGAGGTGGTCCGGTAGGGCGGCGGAGTTGAAGGAGGAGGAGAGGAAAGACGAGTTGAGAGGGGGTTGCGGGCGGAGGATAGAGGAGAAAGGGGCTGGGTGCGTTGCAGTGGGATCGTTGAGGGGGTTGTAGTTTGAGAGAGAAGGGGTGTTGGAGAGGGTGAGGGGGGTGTTGAGGGGGCTGGGGATGTGATGTTGTGTGTTTACAGAAGCACCGCTCGAGAAGCTGGCGTTGAGCCGGAAATTATTAGGATTGGTGCGGGTGGGCGATGGGAGGCGGTTTTGGTTGGTGAATGATGGGCGGATGGGCTCCTTTTTGAGGGGTTCTTCGTACCTTTGTAGTTGGAGATGTGAGGTATGGGTTGCTGGAGGGGCAGGCGGTTCGTCTTTCTGCGGGGGTCGGTTTGTTGTATTTTTTCGTGAAGGCGTAGGCTTTCGAGCGGAAGGTAAGCCTAGTGCAATCATCTCTTGACCCGCCATGAAGGCTACTAGACATTTTCCGGCTCTATCAAATTTATATCGATCATATGGCCCTTGAGAGGGATACGTAGCGAGGTAGACGCAAGCAATGAGCTCAACGACGGATAGAATTATATCCACCGCACTCCACGCAGCCAGGGGCTTCATCAGAGATTCAAGAAGTGAGAAGCCAGCAACAAGGAAGGAGATTCCTAGTACTATGGTCTCGACAAAATTGCCTGGCAATTCGAAAAGCTGCGCGGCAAGCAATACGAATATGGAAATGGTGAGCAAGACGCACTTCAAAATTCGAGACGAGCGGGTGGTAGAAGCGCCCGAGGTACCGGAATTGGGTTTCGAGTCCCGCCGTTGTTTCCCTCCCTCCAGTGGATTATCTTTGATAGAGAAAGCTTTATCAAATAAGCTTTCCAAACCCGTATCCGTTGCAAAATCGCTTGGTGGGAAGAATTTTGGCGGGGCCATTATATTGTCCATTGATGAGGTGGGTTGGCTTCCCCGACTAGCGTTGTTCGGTTGAAGAATCGGAGCACTGTGGAAGGGATTGGGTTTATGTTGCGGAGCCCTAGATACAGGTTCAGGAGAGGGGTTTCGCAGCTGCCAGGACGGTGGTTTTGGTGCTGGGGGTAATTGGCCTTGAAATGGCGACGGTCTTGTGGCTTCATGAAGAGGCAGACGCCTGGGAGGGTTTGGTTGTAGAATTTGTGTTTCTTGAGACGGGGTCCAGTCCATTGCATCGGCGTCATCGACAGTCTCTGGAGGAGGCGGGATGTAAGATTCTGGTTGGGCTGGAAGTGGGGATGGCGCGAGGCTGTTAATGGGAAACCGTTGCGGGCCAACTCCCGATGTGGAAAATGAAGCTTGGGAATCCGGGGGCGTTGGGAGCTGCGACTGTGTCGCCAGGCTTTCCTTTGGTTTTGGCGGAACAAGTGGTTCAATATTGTCCTGCCATGTTACTAGAGGACGGGTATCAAATCTGATAACACGCCTGGAAACCAGAACAGACTAATCAACGCGTTAATGACCGTACAAACAATGTTCACGGATCTGTGTTGAAATACTCACAATGATCGTAAAGGCCCCCATGAAAGCATGAATAGCAGGCGCAAGCCCTGGATTAAGGCCTGTGATTGACGGGTCCTGCAAACACGCCCATGCCACAAACCTCACAGCCAGCACAACAATCTGGACCTTGTAATACTCGCCCATCCCAGTCAGTCGGCCGCCTCGTCCCTCCGCCTTGTCTCTCAACTTTGGATTCCACCATATCGACAGAATCCCCAGGAACAAGGCGAATCCCGCATAGGGCGCTAAGACCAAAGGACATCCATTCAGAACAGTTTGGCGCCTCAGGACTTGATCGAAACACAATGGAACCAGAGAAAACGAAAGGTCCACTTCCACATCCTCCGCTTCTCTCCCCATGACCATCGCGCCCATGAGATTCCAAGCGAGCTGGCCAGCAATACTCGCCCAGAACGACAGCGCACCGACGGAAACGAGCACACTCCTCCATCCAAAGCCTTGTCCTCTACGATTAGACCGGCCGCCCCGACTCTTTTCCATCATCCGCCGTAGATGGTCAGATTTTGCAGCGTATCCGGCCTGTCGAATGCGATTCCGCACTCGGGGTTCGCAATTGCCGCATACCTGGGGGTATCGCTCCTCCAAACTTATGCGATAGGCTGGGTACGAGGCTTCGTACTGGTCGTAGTCCGGGTGTGACTGCGGCGGAAGATATGAAGCAAGGGTCTGCGTGAGGATCTGCTGGTTCTTTATACAGGTTGAGCAGAATATGGAGGAGTCTGATGATTGTGAGGATGTGAACCCTTGAGAGTCTGATCGGGGGAGAGGCTGGGCGTATTGCGCATAGCGAGGCCCGGAGGAAGCGGCGGATACGGGGGGATCGGTTATTTCGTTATTCTATAAAGATTAGTTTCCAGCACTCCTTTAAAGCTGTCATCAAGATGCGTAGAAGTCAACGCGCTCACCTCGTCCAGGTAGTTGACGGCCAGACACTGCTGGCACTGCCACTGGCGGATGCCCTCTTTATGTGGCTGGGAGGATCGAAGACCACAGTAGAAGCAGCGCAGCCGCTTCTTGAAAAAGGGCAGCATGGCTGGTTACATGCGCGAGGGAGTAGGGGGGGTTGGTATCGCGGGTGATTAATTTTTTATGCTTCATGGGGATAGACGCGAGGAGTTAAGGCTGACAACACAAAATAATCGCCGAAGTCTTGGCATCATCACCCAAGTCGGCAGTATTGATGGCTTCAACTTCAACAACATTCTGATGCCAGACGAGCTCCACGGCGGAACACAAAGATGGAGATATTTCTGAGACGGCATAGGGAGCTGATTTGGGCATAATTCACCGAAATGACGAGGTGACGGTGAATCCCAACGAAGCACAACTTCTACACACTGCAACACCACGTCTCCTGACCCAATTCACCGTGGAACTTCCTCAGTGTATAGAGACAGATAATCTACTGTCATAATTCCTGTGATGGGTCGACAGCACTACGGCGACCCGAAGCTCGTGGAATAACAACAATGCTGTCCTCTACCCTCGCCTCCTGGACCTCGCTGTCCGCTGCCACATCTACCTTATACTCAATGATAATCCCCCTTTCCATGACAATTCTCGCTATCATCCTCGTCCACATCGGCCTAGTAAGTACCTTTCATTATCCTGGCATCTCCTCGTTCTTTAACTACCAAGATCGTACATAAAAACCCACCCGCTAACCATCCCCCACAGCTCACCTACCACCACAAATCCAAAAAATACCTCCCTGACATCCCCTCAGGTCGAGATGCCCACCCGCCAACGCACCTCCTCATCGTGCTGGGGAGCGGCGGGCATACTGCAGAGATGATCTCCATGCTAAAGCACGCCCCGCTAGACCCAGATCTATACACATATCGCACCTACGTCGTCAGCTCTGGAGACTCGTTTAGTGCCAGGAAGGCAGTCGAGTTCGAGGAATATCTCCTCAATGCGAGTGTTCCGAAGAAAAGCAAAGAAGAAGAAGAAGAAGAAGAAGAAGAAGAAGAAGAAGAAGAAGAAGAAGAAGAAGGAAAGAAGAAAGAATCACGCGGTAAAGATAATAACACCTCACCTACCACAGGCACGACAAGCACCAAAATTCCGCCCCAACCATATACAATAATCACAGTCCCCCGCGCGCGAAAAGTCCATCAATCCCTCCTAACCGCGCCAATATCCACACTACACTGTCTATGGGCCTGCCTCCTCGTTCTCCAAGGAAAACATCCCGATCAAAAACATCACCCGCCAATCACCACCACCACCACGACCACCACCCATAATAAATACCCCGGCTACCCAGATCTAATCCTAACCAACGGCCCCGCCACCGCCGTCTGCATAATCCTCGCCGCAACCATCATCCGCACTTTTAACCGCATATTCCCATATCTCCAACAACAACAACAACAACGTTACCATCCCACCCCCACCCCCACCCCCACCCCCACCCCCACCTCCACCACCACGCCACACGCCCCCGGAACCCGATACCTCCGCACAATCTTCATCGAGTCCTGGGCGCGCGTCACGACGCTCAGTTTATCAGGCAAGCTTGTGCTGCCGCTGGTTGATCGGTTTCTGGTGCAGTGGGAGGGGTTGGAGGGGTATTCATACTCGTATTATTCCTTTTTTGCTGGTTGGATGGGAGGTGGGGGGAAGGGGGGGAGGGGGAAGGTGGAGTATGTGGGGGCGTTGGTTGGGTAGGTGCATAGATACATACATAGTGAATACATGGCTGAACGGGGTTGGACGGACGGACGGGTGGATAGGGATAGGTGGTGTGTGTTTGGGTAGGTTTGATGGTGATGGTTGTGGGTTGATAGGGATGGGGTATAGGGGGGAATGAAATACTATGGTTATCCACAAATGGATTGATTATATACAAATGATCTTACATAGCTCCCAAGATCTCCCAGATGATCTGAATCTGAATCTAAATCTGAATCTGAATTGCCTTTGACTTCCGCTCCTCCTCCCATCGCCCCCCTATACCTCACCACACACCAGCAAACCCAACCGACCAACCAACCCATCTAACCTACCTCACCCTCCTCCCATCTCATCACTACCAAAGAGCAAAAAAAAAAAGAAAAAAAGAAAAAATTATCCAACAAAAGCAACTAAACTATCTTGAAACCCCTACCTAACCAACCAACCTGTCACCCCGTACGGCTCCCTGCCCCTACCTCATCCGATAGAACCCAACCAATCCATAACAGACGAAAGATAAAGAACTAAGAAGCCTATGTTAATATATCTACCTATCTATTTACCAAAGTATACTAAATCCCCCGACTTCATCAATGGATGCATTCATTCATTCATTCATTCATTCATTACCTAGTACCCCTATATAAACACAGTATAGTAGTAAGGTATAGTAAAGTAAAGTAACACCAACCACCCATCAATCTACCCAAGCCAATTTAAAACCAGTAAAAGATATTTAAAAAGATATTTTATAATTTTTATTTCTCATCTATGAATATATTTTTCTTCTTTTTTTCCTTCTCCTCTCCTTCTCCTTCTTCCTTCCCCCTTTATATAGCCCGTCTCTTCCGCCATAACATATCTAAGATATATTATAGACAGACAGACAGGCATAATAAACAATAGATAAGACATCTCTTCTTTCTTTCTTTCCTTCTTTCTTTATCCTCCATCCATTCCAGCCCTGCCCCCCCCCCCTACCCCGCACCTGCTACCTCATCGCTCATCGGCTACAGTAGTATCGTAGATATTGACCATAGCCATAGTCATACAAAATTAACCATGTCCTTTCCTCCCCTTCCTATCCCGTTTCATTCCCATTTCCTCCTCTTCGAGCCAGGCATCCACACAACACAACACCACTCCCGTATCCCATAAATGACGCGGGTATGGTATAGTACAAATAAAGGCTCAGTATAGTGGTGTATAAGAAAATCAACCGGCGAGGAAAAGGAGCGAAGGTGGGGGGGAATATTCCCCATGGGGTACATGGGCATAGAGGTATAGACGGGGTAGTATTATCAAAGAACAGGACAGGACAGACCATAAAAAGGAAATAAGTCATGTGAGGGCAAGGGCCTGGAACCGTTAGGTAAGGATAATCCTTGACTGACTGGCTTAAGAGCCAGCGAACCCAGGTAGTGGTGGTATTCGAGGCGAACAAAAGGAAGAAAGAGGACACGAGTGTTATAGAACCAGGCTTACCAATATAATAACTCCCCCCGCGGACGAGATGGAAACAATAAACTCGTCCGCCATTTGTGATCATGGGTATAGATAAGAAAATAAGAAGGGGTGGCGATGGAAATTGAGAGAATAAAGGGGAAAAGACATGGCTCATCTGTAGCACCGCAACACGACTGTTCTTGTTGTCCTTGTATTTTCCTCTTCTTCAACTGCCAGTCCGGCATTAACCACTCCATGACCATAGAACATATATTAACATTTCAAATTCCACAGGAGACTTTTAGCGTGAGCCGAACTCCTTGCTGTAGTGTAGGGTAACGCGAGCCGTCTATCAATAAAATCAAACAGTAGAAGCAAAAACATGGAGCACCGGGTAGATAGTGGTGGTAAATCATGGGTATAGGATTATAACGGGGGCAAAATCGTACGCATATCAAAGGAGCGTGGGGTATAAAGCAATATAAGGAGCGTCATCCGTCGTGTAACATATCAGTCGTCACATGATAGAGCAAAAATCTTTAAAAATCATGATATAAAACAAGCAAGGTGGGTGAAATAGACAGAGGGGTAGATGGTACAAGGAAGAGATAAACAAGTGGATGAGAGGGTAAGGTATATTTATACAGGGTGAGACAATCGGGTTCGTTAATTGGATGAGCAGAAGAGGTCCTGCAGGAATTTGAAGAACGGCCGCTTTCGTTTGCCAGTGGGCGACGTTGGTGGTTGAGGAGATGGAGCCACAGACATGGGACCAACAATATCCTCATCCCCAAGATCCGGAAATTTGCCCTTGTCATCGAGTTTGGGGATTTTTATCGCTTCGCTGGGGTGGATATTTGGCTGGCATAGGTAAAGAGGGTTGCCATGGGCATCTTCAAGGCCGGCGACGAGTTGGTCATGGTTTTCCCTCCATTGAGCATCCACGGTTTCCCATTTCTCCTCTGTGAGTCTGTAGATATTTGACGTCACTCCGTAGTGTTCTCCGATGCGTACAAGGTGCTTTGCATAGTTGAACCGGGCAAGCTCCCAACTGGAACGGTGTTCCTCAAATGTCTGGATAGTGCGAGTATCTGGCACATAGGGTTCGGGGCGGATGGTGAAATTTGCGTGGCCCAGCTTGTCTGACCACTCGTCGTTCGAGTCTGGCATTGCGACTGGAGAGAGGTCTGGTACTTGAGCTCTTGCCATATGTAGCTGATGACTGATTGAGGACAAGGAGGGTTGGGTAGATAATGGTGGTGAGGGTAAGCATGTTGGTCGGGTGGTGTCGAGAGAATTGTGGGAGGTAGGTGGGAGTGAGGAATCTGTCACGTCGGCGACTGAAGGAGATTGCAAGGGCGAATGAGCGAGAGAAATATCGTCGCCACTTGGAAGGTTCATCATTAACGGTGGAAGGAGAGGCGTCGTAGCCTTTGGTTCGATCTCAGTTATGCTGTCTCGGTTCGCCTTGTCGATATCGATGGGTGGAACGCCGGCCTCATTCAAACGGTCCTCAAATACCGTCCTCGCGGGTGAGGGGGAGCTATGGCCTTGTCGAATCGACATTGAGCTGACGGTCGGGCTCACCAATGTCGATGTAGCGGAATTGGCACGCGATCGGAGGGATTCATCATATTTTTCCAAAACCGAAGCCGTGTCCGGCCCTGGCTTTTGCTTCCACTTTGATGACATCGATGTGAATCGCGTACTTATACGCGAAATACCGCGAAATGAAGGCGCGTTATCGGACTTTCGTTTCTTGGGGGAGCCCGCTTTCTCCACAATATCGTCGGAAAGGTCATATTCATGCGCCTCAAGGGTCACGACGTGGTTGTCATAGACACGGTCATCCGCGTGAATCTGGTTAAAGTGCGCTGTTACATCATAAGAATATTAGCAAGGAACAATCTTGGCTTCCCCCGCCCGCGACGGAGGAAAAAGGGACAAAAACTTACGGAAGTATGGGCTTCCCCCGACCAAACTAGTTTCGCGTTCGAGTGGTTCCTCCTTCACGTCGGTCAATTGTGTCTTCATCGTCCCATATCCCTCTGTGAAGCTCCCTGGGCCTGGCGACGACGCTAGCGACGAAGTAGAGCTGGGAAATCTGTTGTGGGTTCTCGTCGAGAAGAGGGAGATGGCGGGGGATCCGGGGTTTGATGACGCGACTGATTGAGGAGATTGAGGGGCTGGGTTGGCGGAGTGGGAAGGGCTAGATTCCATGTTTTGGTTTGCGCTTTCGCGTCTGTTTGTTTCAAACAGCTGTGACAGACGAAGCATGGTCACGAAGGAGGTTGGTTTTTTTAACAGAGGGTGTGTTTAGGATAAGCGAGAGTCAGACATGGTATAATATGTGTGTGTGCGGTCTTTGATAGTCGGCGGGTGCTTGGGACTTGTGCGCGGGAGGGCAGACACGCGATAAAATACGTGGCGGTGGGCGGATGGCAGCTATAAAAAGTTGGACAGCGGATTGCTCTCCAAGCTGCGGGCGTGGAGGAGGAGCGTGGGGTTTTGCGCGGCGAGAGTGTTGCTCTCCGACCGGCTGTGGCAGGGATTTGGCGTGCTTAATGCTCCGTCACGCAGGTGTCAGACTCCTTTGCTGGTGCAGGATGGGGGTTGTGCATTCGACGGGCTGGTTGTCTTTATATCTGGCGCCTGGCAACGACGAGACAGGCTAGGAGGGCAGGTCAAGGTCAGCGGCTGGGCAGGCGAGAAACAGCGACAAACTAGAGCTCTCCAATGGAGAGAACGGGGGGAGAGCGAGGAGAGAGAGGGCAGCAATAGCAGATAACTATCACAGCCGGCGGCAGCAGCAGCACCGGGGCTCGAGTGGACAGGGCATGGCTGGTTGTGGTCGTGACTGTCCAGGCAAGAATCGGGCAACAACTGCGGCGCTGGCGATAGGCCGGGGCAGGGCAGGGTGGGCAGACAGGAGAAAGGCGAGACGGGCAGACACAAAGCAACCACTTACAGGCGACCAGCAAAGAGCAAATGTGACGATGGCAACGAACGACGTTAGCTCTGCAGCGAGCCGGGCAGCCAACAGCGCAGACAGCGGCGGCGGCCAATGACGGGCGTGCTGGGTTGGGGCTTGGGGGATAGCGAGCGGAGGGGAGAGAGAGGGAGCGTGGAGATTGGAATCTCAGAGTGGGAGGATAGAGGATACCGCTGGAGCAGACAAGCTATTCCATCATGGCATGGGATGGCGGCATGGAGAGACAGGCGTGAGGAGGGGAGAGAAGAGGGAGAGGAGAGGAGAGGAGAGGTGAGGTGAGGTGGGCGATGGAGTTAGGGCTGGATGTCCGCTTTGGGCTGGGGCGAGCGGGCGAGAGGGAAAACGGTGGAGAGAGCGTCCTATTTTTATTCGGGTTTCGCCTTCTCAGAAACTGCCTCGATAATAATACATCTTTCATTAATGTCTTCGTCTTCCTTTTTATTATATTTATCGTCTTCCTTATTATGGCCGTTGGACCCCGGGGTCGACATATATCTACTTCCGTTCCCTACAACATCTCCCGCACCCCCCATTCCGAAAGCATCTTTGCGCCCCCAAAAAGTAACTTATAGCTCATCAGTCATACAAAAGAAACTCTGTTTTAACTCATGCCCGGAATAGAAAGCAGCTTCGTTCATTCATTCATCTGAAGAAAAGAAAATATCTACCCAGCCCTATGGACATCCATAGTTAGTTACCTCTCTTCCAGAACTTCCATCTCCATCCTTCCGCTTTTTCACCCACACAAAAAAAAACAAAGCAGCTGTTTGCCCTCGTCTGCAAAGAAGGGAAGAAAAAGAAAAAAAAAGGAGTGAAAAAAGGTCTAGCCCCATCCCCCGGATGGCGAAACCAGGCGTCGGCAACGATAAAAAATTTGGAACGTGGCTCCACCACACCTTATTTTCTGGGCTGGACGTTGCCGTCAACAGAAGTTCAGCTCCAGATATTGAACTACAAGAACGGTAGGAAACGCGAGAACCGTGGGTGAAAAGGATCCCGGTTGGGCTGTTGGATTCTCGCAGCGTTCAGTTGTCTCCGTTCCCTCCCCCTGTAGGCTGTTCCTCCTGTCCCCCCTGTAACTACGTACTTCGGAAGCGACTGGACTGGACTGTGTTCCTGGGACCTGGGTCGGTGCGAAAGCTTCCCATGGAAGGTTGTGGCCGAGAGAGTTGCGTCATGGTTCGGAAAAAGCAAAAAAAAAGACGAAAAAAAAAATAGCGGTTTTCTCCCCTGGTTCCATGTCCGAACAACCCGACGGTAATTAGTAAAGGATCCTTTTCTACGGAGTACATCCATGCACATAGTTATCCGTTTGGCACATCTCGTCCAACTTGTGATGGATCAGTAACTAGTTATTTTCATAAGAGAAGATATACGTAACTAGCTAATTAGTAGTTAAGGCTGATGTATCAAACACACAGAGTTTCTTGACACAAGCTCCTCGTTATGTAGCAGCAGGTTGGGAATATGTGTGTATCAACTCACTTTTCACATCAGCAACATTCTACAGGCCTTGCTTGAGACATTTGAATGATAATCCCTTGTTAGTCTAGTGCTTCGCTTTGATTATATAGACAGCTCGGGCATTGTTAAGAGTTCATTTTATAGTGGCTGAGCACTGATAGCCACTGTATCTCCTCGTCTGTAAATCAGGCAATTTTAGCGCCGTTTTTCTGCCATTTGTTTTGACCAATGCTTGAGCTGGAGTGGAAGTATCAGGCCAATAGAAAGCTGTTAAAAAGGCGGCCAAAAACGGACGCTAAAATTGCCTGATTTACAGACGAGGAGATAGAGTAAGTAGTATGTGCCCTTTTTGAAAAACTTTCATCTATCCACCCCCTGAATATCCTTCCAAAATACCGCAGCTCGTATATGCAAAGAAGAAAAGGAAATAAAAAGGAAAGAGGCAAGAAGGGAAAGTTCCCGAAGGATATAAGGCGGCTGATACTGGCCAAAAAAGGAATGCAGTGGGTATAGTTATACCTACTAGGTACTATGTACAAACTTGCATTAACTACAGCTTTATTAACATCCAAAACCGCCAGCCAGCGCGAAGGCAAGAGCATCTTAGGTCAGGTTGGTCTCTTCCAGCACGCGCCTTTTTCCATCTCCCAATAACTCCCGGGAACGATGATACTTGACCAGAGTCCCAAGGTTTCATCCTTTGGAAAGAAAAGGGAAAAAAGAGATCTTCCAAAACCATTCTACAACCTTTTCTCAGCCGCTGAAAAAATCTGCAAAGTTATCCCGTCCGTCTGGTCTGTCGGCCGTGCATGATGGTTACATGTCGCTAATGTATGCACGGGGTAGGTATATAGTAGTAGGTATGTACTACTACTATGTATGTACATGTATATGGCCGCACTGTGCATACAGAGTTACTGAGGGTAGTGAGAAAATACCACACCCGCCAGGCTGGAGAAATAAAATATCGGTGTGCTTAAATATCTTGCGGTCAACAGGAGATGAGATATGCGACGAAAATGCAGTCACGGTAGGTACTAGTTAGGAGTTATGTGCGGTTGTGGACCTCCCTGGATATAGTAACTGGAGACTACTAGTACCTTGCTTCCTGACGACAATCGACAATGGGTTGGACGTCAAGGTCAAGATGAGACGTTAGTAGGATGTCTTCCCTGCTATTCGTCTAACAGCGTAATAGGGACACGACGTTAGAGGGGAAGTTACATACATACGTGGTTACGTAGTCGTTAGTAGGCCGTCAATGCGGTCAAAGAAACGCTTGACATGAGAGAAGTTGAAACACCAACTTTCGTAAACTGGCTGGGCATTTGGTTATTTAACTAACCCCCTTACCTTACAATCTCACGAGTGATAATTAGTATCCAACTCCATCATTGGAAAACTGAAAACTGTTTGTTCGGTTGGACTACCACTACATGACAACTGTATGAATTAGTAGTGCCTATTTACGTAGGTACAGACCGCTTCTAATATTTCTTCCTCCTATAACAGCAGATTATCTAGACATAATCGAACCTCCCCTGACTTCCTTCTAGGCACAGACAGGCTAGACAGTAACTACAGGTAAGCAGCAGCTTGGCAGCCAACGGCTCTGTCCCATCCATCCAACCTTACATTAACAGGACCCAACTAAGAGTTGTCCCCGGGGGTATATAGACTTCGTATCCGCAGACATGAAATGGCAAATCCTACACAAATGGAGGAGGGTTCGGATACAGAAACGTTCCCTCATAGCTGGATAAGACAAGGACTAGGGGGAAAGGAGCATGGATATCAATATAGATACTAATAGATAAATCGTCTTTTAATATATTTCCAAGACATTGGATGGGGGGTAAAATGAGGTCAGTGTATGTTTAACTAAAATGGCAGTGGAAGACTCTTCCTTCTTCTTCCTCTTCTTCCTCTTCTCTCCGGTGATGTCGGTTGCTGAAATTAATTAAATCAATGGCGTCACTTGCGTGTTGTCGATCAGGGTCTCAGATCAGCTAGGAAGCAAGCAACTAACTAACTAACTAACTACCTAAACTGATTTGCAAAACCTTGGAATGATCAACTTCGCTTCCCTAGCATCATTGGCAGCCTTACAATTAGTATGTAGTCCATTAGCGGGTGATGGTGACGATTCTGATTCTCCGGCTGCAACCCCGCGATCCGGGGATACCTGGAGGCTGGATGGACGCCTCAAGGGTGGTTAGATAGATAGTAGATAGATAGGCGCCCGCACGATGTCTACGGAATAATTAATTATTCCAAATCAGGGAAAAGAATATCTAAAGTATCCAGCTTCTAAGGTTAGAAATCTATGTATCTCTACCCCAGCCAGACCATGAGACAGAAAGACAGTCCCCACCAGCACATGGAACATACATAAATTACATATAGCAGTTATGGGGTACATTTACAGAGCTTATTACCTTGGTATGCATGGTAGACTGCACTCTGATGACTACTATACAATCTATCTGGCTAAATTTTGCTCATTCATGCTCATATATGTATATGTAAATGGAGAGGGTATATAAATGATCCAAGAATAGATAAAAATCCCAGATGAGAAAAGATGAATTAATACCAGTAGGCATTACATAGAAATATAGAAGGTTATGATGACTAGATTCACTACAGCATTGATAAGATCTGTATTTATCCTCCTAAAATAGTAGATAAACCACGCGAAAGGGAAAAACCACATCGTCGTCCCCTTTCTATCCCTCGCCCCTCCAGCGGTTACATATATCCGGAGAAGGGAAAGAAAATACACCAATCAAAGCCAGTCCTGTATTTCCCTCCCATTCCCATTCCCATGTCTCTGAATCTTCAAATTAATATTAATTATCTTCCTTAAAAAGGGGCCGAAAGACCACCTGGCCGCCCGGCCGGCCCCTCCCCTTCTCATCGTACGAACCATTTTTTCTCTTCTCGCACAGCGGGTTCTCAACCGCGCCGGCTGCCGACCGGTTTCGAACAGGTCCATGTCCGACGACATCCTATGCGTGTACGACTCCAACAACATCTAGAGGACAGAAACGCTCTAGCATGAGGGGAGGGGATTTGATATTGGATCTTAGAATAGGAAGTAGGTAGTAAAGGGGCGAATAGGAAGCTGCGTTCTTCCTCCTATCTCTCCTTCTTCCTCTTCGTTCGATCCGGACGCTCCTGAGGATTCCCGTTCGTGCTTTGCGACACAAAAAATCGTTGGTATACGGCCGGCCCCCCAACCCGCCCAGGAGCCAACTCCCTATGATGTCTCGGATACATAGTAGAAGCCAGTAAGCTGCGACGGGGTTTCTTCTCCCTATTCGCCTGTTGGTGATTCACGCTCACATGGAGATTGGTTATTGGTTGTTAGTTTCTTGGGGAGGGTTTTTTTTTTTTTCATTGAGGCTCTGGGTTTCTGTGTAGCGGTGCTGTGCTGTTACTTTGTAGAAGATATAAAAAAAGCTTCCAGGGCAGAAATGTGACAGAATCAGCGCTTCCCGTGGAAAAGCAGGCCAGGCAAGCAAAGCATTTCGTAACTAATAATTCATCGGTTAACTAGGAGGGGTCTTCAGCCGCCAATATTTTGAGTATAAGGTTGTGTGACGGTTCGTATTTTCGCTTGCTCCTGACATTGAGCTGAGGGGCTTGCAAGCGCCAGACGGCAATGGGCGCATTCTCACAACAAGATGGCCAGGTTTATTTTCCAGCCTCTTCAACTTTTGGGAGCCACTGAACTGTTTAGTAAGGGATTTGAAGGCCCATGGAGGGATCAATCGATCAATAGGCGATTGATTGTTCTTCTGAGCTTTCGTTCCATTGTCAGGCTGTCAGCCCCTATTCCCGCCTTACTTGCCCGTATGAACGAACAAAGACGCCCTCCCCAGACACGGGATGATGGGAAACAGTGATATCATTGACCCTCCATCAAACGCCTGAACAAAAGACAAGGCGTTTCTCTTCAACTCCCGCTGACGTCAGCGGCGCAGTGATGGGGATGCTTAGTCATCCCTCCTGGCGCAAGCTGTCCACCAATGACAAAGCTTCCTTTCTCCGCTGCTTCTCGCCAGTCAAACACGTCCACGTCTCTGCGCAACTGAACGCCTGCGCTGGCCATGTTGTTTCCGACTGGTCTTTGGCGGGATATTCCAGTGGCCGTGGACGCCTGGAGAATTGAGCAATGACACGGGGTGGATTCCGGAATTTTGTGTGTTTTTTCCATGACAAATGGTTCACTGTGGACATGGACTGGTTCTTCGTAAGATGTCTGTTTTGTTGGCAAAAAGGTGCCTATCTAATCTATGATACAAAGTGCAAAATTCAGCAGTCAAGCAGTCCTCTATCCATCTGGTTCCGACCTCTTCCTCTGCCGGCTCCCTTACGAATATCTCACTCCACCTTTGCCAGCGTGGAGCGAACCTAGACCTGCTCGAATCCCCGTACCCCCACAGGTACCGGACACCAATGAAGCTGGATTTCTGTGCCTGACGAAGTCGCTTCTCGTGCCTGAACAAAATTGGCCAAATAGGGATGCCCAGGGGTTGCCCTGGGTCGGTCAGCATTTCAACCTTTTCCCGTTCGAGATACTTGTCATACCATCATACGGCAGCAGGACACAGGCCCCCGTGCGACCCCCCAATCAGTAACTGCTCAGCGCCGGATATGGGGAGATTCGCCAACGCATCCGGTTGTCCAGCTGTTGATCGTCAGGGCACCCGGGATGCGGTCTGCGGAAAGCTTCATCCATCACCAATTGATCTTGTTTGGCTGTTTATCTTTTTTAAGAAGAACAAGAAAAGAACGTGGGCGTGTGCGCATGAGAGCTTTTACCTTGGAATGGGGTTGTTTCAGGTTGTTTTTAGCTGTGAGCAAACCTCACCTCTGCCTTGCAATTCTCCAGACTTGATGACAACATGATGTCATCCATCGCTGCGTTGTGTTTTTCAGCGCTTCACATTGTCGACGACTCTCCTCCCGAGGGTTTCACGGGAGAACGGCAACAAGCTGATTACACAGCACAGATCAGATCAGATCAGACTGTTTCCCCCGCAATTTTGGGCCCAAGGAAATACCCCTTGGACAGCATACACGAGATCTCTATGCGCCAAGCGCTTTTTTTTTTTTTTTTGCTACCTCGTGCAACAGCTGCGTCATTCTCTCGCCTCTTTCGTCGGTATATGAAATGCTCTTGGCCAATAGGAATATGTTAGCCCGAGGCTGAGGTGCCTCAGACTCGCAAATGCCGGAATAGGATTTGGAAGTTTCCCTCGAAATCGCGATCGGGGAGGGCGGGAGGGGCCGTTCCCAGCCACAGTGGCACCGCGGGGTTTGTTTGTTGATGCTTTAAAGTAAAGCTTGCCGACCATTGCCCAATCCGGTGCTTCATAAACCGGCATCCCTATCGTCTACCTCCGGTATCCGACGTTCCCAAAGAGAGGGTTAGAGTATCATGTTGTGTATGGAGTGTTAGTGCTACGCATAGAACACAAGTGTAGCATTACGCATGGGCGTAACACATACAAGCTTTGAGGCAGACACTGTTTTTATTTTCTCGGAACTATCAAGTGCAACAATTGCCCAGGGCGAGAATATCTCGAGTTTCTAGTTCCCCTGATACTCGAAACCGACCCAGCAATTTACGGAACACACTTCCTATAAGAAGTGGTACATTTTTTTCTTTCGTTCTCGGCTGGCCCTTTTTGATATACCCGGTCACTATCTAAATCGGAAGCTGCAAAGAGATAGATGCCTCTCAATTCTCAACTGCTGATATACAAGGGCCGCTGCGGGTTAGATGGCTCAATGCTTCCGATGCGAGCCTTGGTCTTTGAACCGCTTGACCATTAGGATCCACAGACCTAGAAGCAGGCTTTGTAGCCATGGAAGAGGGGAAAACGGAAACTCAAAGTCTCTCACGACTCAATGCGTGGAATCGGATGGAACGAAAGCTTGTCTTCTCGTCACCTCACCACCCAGCGATAATAACAGGGGCACATATAAACACCCATGCTGACGCGAAGCCTAGGCTTGAGGTTCTCCTTCAAACTACCCATTGAGGAAATGCCATTCCATCCCCAAACATCAAACGAACTTTGCCTACGACTTCACGCGCTGAGATAGCTGGACCTTTTACCTCTATGATATTGATATCACCATTCTGCGGTGTTATCCACGACCCCGGACTCAATATGCACCGAGCAGACTTTGTAAACTAACCCCTGATGGCCTAATTTCCGTTCCCTCTAGGGCAATTACAACGCCCGAAATGACTAATATGCCCTTGTTTAAATGGAAATATAGCCCATCATGTAGGAGCCTACTCCACTCACACTGCAATATAGTGACCCAGTTGGTCCTGGCTCACCTCAGACGGGAGAATTACAAAGCCGGTCCCGACTAAAACTCTCCGAAACGCGGCGCAATAGATCATCCGCCATGGGGGAACTGGTTTACCCAATTCCAGTCTGTCTTACTGTGTGAATATGTACTGGCTTTCCTACACCAGCTTGTTCGTAGCAGTAGCAGTTGGTTTGGCCAGTTTGCCCTCCAAGGCTTTCCCAGCTCGCACCCTCAACGCTCAGATCATGATTGGCTTGCTTTACAACTTTCTAAGGAATGATGTAAAGGTGTCAGACTGCCGCATTAATACTACATTCATTGCAAGCGCAGTCAGTTTTGGGCTGGGCTATTTAAACCACACTGGCGCTCCTTGCCATCGTCATATCTGCTCTCGTCCAAAATCTCCGCCAACTATTCCATACCAGACGGACATACGAGGCTTCTCGAGTATCCCAAAGTCTATTTCGGTTATCGTATCACTGTCATCTCCACGGAGCACCCCGATTGAACGTCGCCATGGGCATCATATCATCCAACCCCCTTTTTCCCCTTTTAAAATACGTTTGGTAAAGAAATTCAGTAGAGAGTAATTGTGAGTTTTCTATCAGATGAGTTTATAGATATCTCACACATGCTTACTCTTTCATGTTCACAAAATAGTACAGCATGGAACCAGCATCAAACTGATATTGTCATTAATTAGGTTTGAGATAGCAATACTATCTTTACAATGCAAGAATAGTTTCCGCTCTATTTGAAATGAAGTCCACCAGATTGCAGACCAACAGCATCTCCCCCTTGCCCTCACGACAGATAGCTGTAACGACACGGCTTGGCCAGGAAATACAACTCGAGCGGACCTGTCGGTTCCGCAAGTTTTGGCAGATACTATCTGCCCACGCAAGCATTCCGCCAACAGGGTATTGTCCAACTCTTTTGACGTTCTCGATTACTGTGATGGGCGTAAGAATCACTTGCACAACGACGAAATGTAGGAGAAGGATTTGAGACGTCGTGTTCTGGGGATCGATGATGTGGTCGATGTAATCCTGGGGCAACAATGCCACAGTGCCGAATATCTTGCTGAAGTTCAAATATGCTAGGGTCGAGGAGGATTGAAGCGGTGCCACTGCATCTACCAGAAGTTGATGCAAACAGCTTTCAGCAGGGTGTTCTAACATGGATTCGAGATCTGTTAGGGACTGAAGCGTGCACTGCGCAATCCTTTCATCGATGACCGGGAATTCGCAAAACCTTGATTCCATATACTTCAAGTGCCAGTCGGGCGTTCCCATGATAATGCCATGGTGAGAGCTTTGGCTGATTAGCCGAGTCAGTAACGAACACCCTTGCAACATCGTTATGAAGTCGCAGATTCCGTCTCCTATATATGAGGACTGGAACGTTAGGGCGTAGCACGTCGCCAACATTGCATCAATGTCACTAGATGCAAGCTCTGAAGCTGACAGGGCTCGGTTTAAACCCGTGATGGCTAGTTGGCGATGCGATAAGGCGGTTGATGACTGGCCTGGTTCCGTCCTTAGAGACATATCAGAGGCGGAAAGGGCTAGAATTGCGTGCATCAAGTATTCACGCTTAATGCGGTGTTAGTTTAGGATATCAATATGGGAAGCCAGAGAACATACATGGTGAGCTAGGGCGGGAAGTTCCGTTTTCCAAGCACTGTCATGTCCTACTGGGAGGTGAGGATAGATGTCATCTACAAGAAAATGGTGTAGGAGTCGTAAATCCGTCGCGGTAAAGGTAGCCGGCTCGACCCTTGGGGGGCAATGGAGCACCAAGCCGGGTTCCAGACTTTCAGGCTGTTTTGATTCTCCTTGCGGTCCATGTAGATAAATGCAGGCCATCCCTCTTCTGATGCAATTGTCACATCCTGGCCGTGTTTCCTGACACTTGTTCGCTCAGTTTTCACTCAACTCCATTGGATTAAATCAGTGATGGGGCTCGGTCTCTCACCTTGATTCTTCGGGTTTTGCAGTTCACGCAACCACGACGAGACTTGGTATGTCTTCGTATCTTTTGCTTTGCCCCCAGTTCTGAAGAATAGGCCATTGCCATGTACTAAAACCTGTGTCTTTTTGTCAACCTATATCTGCGGGGTGATCGTGGGAGATGAGAGTTGCAAGCCCAAAAGACTCTCGCTTTCCAGGGAGAAGAGCGAGCGGACGGCGCGATGCATTGGTTAGTGTCAACCAAGCCTGTTCATTTCCCAGGTGAGTTCGAGGGAAGTCAAGCTGTTCCTTTTTGCCTGCTGTCAATTGGCCGTTGATCGTGTTTCACGCTGACGTTGAAAGTCAAAATGCGACAATTGCGAATACGGGTCTTGGCATCAAACAGCCCTCGATGATGGATGAATATTCTTTCTATTTGAATATTCATGTTAAGAAAAGGCTCGACTTGGTGGCGCCAGTCTTACTCGCTTTCGCATTGTCGCATTCTCGCATTTTTCGCATTTTCGCATACTTGTCGTTGCGGGAGGCATACCTTCATCATGAGACGCAGAGTGAAGACATAATGATGATATAAAGTAGCTATGGAAACCCCATTGTCGAAACATATCACATCATGGAAATATATTTTCAAAAATGAAGCTGTCTCTTTCTTCGCTGTTCCTGTTTCCCCTGCTCGCTGCATCGGCTTCATCTGCCAAACCGCTCGCTCAGACCCAACAAGGACCTGTCCAAGGCGCTCACGTCCACGAGAAGGTATTGGCCTTTCTGGGGGTGCCCTATGCAAAGCCTCCCCTTGGTGAACTCCGCTTCCGCCCCCCGGAGCCTCTTGATGCGTGTGATGGCAATCGAAGCGTCCGGAAGGCGACTCGCTTCGGGCCGGCCTGCTACCAGTTTCGATACCAGAGCGTGCTAGGGGATAGTCTCGCTCCGACTACCCCTGAATCGGAAGACTGCTTATCCTTGAACATCTTTGTGCCATCTTCAAGACACAAATCGAAGTTATTGCCTGTTTTAGTCTGGCTTTATGGCGGTGCTTTCAATGAAGGGAGCACCAGCGCTCCACGTAAGCGTGTTGTTCGGTACTGCATGTCTATTGCACTGCTAATAAAAGGCTTTGACAGTTTTCAATCCGACTGGGCTCGTGGCTGAACAGCCAGGGATAATTGTTGTCACATTGAAGTATGTACGTTGCCATTTGGCGGCCGTTTCCGCTTGCTAACTTATCTATGAATACAGTTACCGGCTCAACATTTTTGGATTTCCAAACTCTCCAGCATTATCCATCGACGAGCAGAATCTTGGTATTCGGGACCAGCGGGCTGCATTGGAATGGCTCAGACTCAATATAGCGGCTTTCGGAGGAGACCCTGGGAAGATCACTCTTGGTGGCCAATCTGCCGGTGCGGATTCCGCAGCCGCTCTCACCTATACCTATAGGGATGACCCAATTGCACGAAGTTTAATTTTGCAGAGTGGAGTCCCAGAGTACATTGGCCCTCAGGATGATACGGTATTTACTCAGGTGGCAGAAACAGTTGGATGCAGAAATACTCTGAGCAGAGCTGATGAGCTCCACTGCATGAAGGCCGTCAACGCGAGGTCTTTGCAGAATGCGATGTCTAACTTAACGGTAAATCCCTTTGGGACCACCGGAGGCGCTCCAATGGTGGACAATATCACTGTCTTTTCAGTTCAGGATTACCTCAAGTTAGGTGCTGCCGGCAACTTTTCTAGGCTAGTACGTACCTTGAATCTCTGCTGCAACCCATATACATGCTAACTGATATTTTGTGTAGCCTGTTTTGATGGGTATAACCGACCATGAAGGCGATTCAGTTCTTAATTTCTCTGAGAAGGGAGGAGTCAACAAGACGTTATCAAATATCCTAACAACCACGTTCTTCAATTGCCCCTTAGCTCAGGAAGCGCTGTAAGTTGTGCCATTTACCAATCTTGATTACTTCTAACCACAAGGCAGATTCCGGGCACAGTATAATGTCCCGGTTTGGCGTTATCGGTATATGGGAGTGTTCCCTTCAGTTACATTCTATCCATGGTTAGGAGCTTATCACCAAGGTATAACGATGTTCCCTGCAATTACCGCCGGCTCCACTGACATTTTGCCTGACACCAGCGGATATCCCAATTGCTCTCGGATCATATAGGGGTCTCACACCGCATAAAAAGCCCAAGCCAAACGAAATCGCCGCAAGCCGGTATCTTCAGGCTGCATGGGCCGCCTTTATATCCTCCCCAAATGAAGGGTTAACTAAACAGATGGGCTGGCCAACTTTTACCCCGAACCGTATGTTAAAAAAAAAATCCGCCAAATCTTACTCCCACATTCCCAATGTATCTTATTCATTTACGAGGACCTTGCTAATTAATGGCCTAGGTACAACGCTGGTGGAGTTATTCCCTAATAATAAACCTACGATCAGATTTGAGGATCCGAGGAAATATGATGCTATCTGTGCTGATCCGCCACCAATTCCTTCAGATGTTTTCTTTCAGCCCCCTCCACCATAGCACATGACCGAGGGTATGGATATTTCGGCATTCTCAGAGCGAAAAATACCAATTTCCAGATGGGCATAAGTGCGCACTGAATATAGAAATTAGTTATTTCCATTCATTATATAGAATTCGGGACCCCTGAGGATCCATGGATGTTTTGAAATAGAATCGGTTTATGCTAGCTAACCATTCCCCCTTTTCATATATCTCAGTCTTTATATGAGTGCTACCATTTACTCGTAGCGAATTAGAACAAGGCAAATGCAAAAATGACCACCCACCAATGCTCTCTCGGAAATGCTCTTAAGGATCAACCGGTGTTGGTAGAGTCTTTCTGATCTATAGATAGGGAAACAAGATCCCAGGAGGGTTGGGGTTATCATGAATGAGAAAGGGGTAAAAAGGAGTGAGTATATTTGGGACGCCCGTATTAGATTAGACAGAGAAACATCAACTATGTAGTAAAAATACATGCATACATGGGCGTCCATGTTCAAAATGATTTGTATATTTCGATAGATAATAGACGGCTCCTTTTGGGGGGGGGGGGGATAGTTTGCTCTGGCGGCCTGATATAGTCCTTTGAGAGCAATATGGGACGTTCTTTCAACATTTTTAAAGCAAAATCAGGTCGATGGATTGGCCGCGTAGCTAGCCCGGGAGGGCTGAGTACGAGGCGGATAGATCAGATAATCCGATAGTACGGGAATCGGAAGCAGGATGGTTGCATAGTATCAGTCGGTACAGCATCTTCAACCCCTTCCCGCTAATCCTGAGGATGAACCCAATGGCCGTCGGAAGATTTGATGGCTGGTTTGAGGGCAATGGGCATCTGATCTGTTTTAAATTTGAATTCGCATAGTGGATATTGTTGATGCTGAGAAATCTGTCTTTCTCCTTCGCCTGAAATTAGGACCGGTTGATAACGAGCAATGCGACGCGACAATATTTGTTCCCTCCTCTTACAGCAGGCTCGCATTCTCGTGTCGATAGCCTTTCCGCTGTGTTGAGTTCAGTCTGATTCAGGATAGCAGTTTCCCCTCGGCAAGGAAAGCCTGCCGAATCTCAACTATTGGCCGTCCAAAAACATCACGGAGGGTGGTCGAGACATCCGCAATACCTCAGTTGACCAAATTAGCTATCCCCCCTACGATCAACCGCCTGCAACTTCCACTCAGCTGTCTCTGACCTTGCCAACCTCGCCTTAGTAGTCGTCGCATACTGCATCATATCACTAACCCTCCTAACGGGCCCATTCTGCTCGACTGGCACCTCCCACCCATGATACAACAGTGCCAAACTTGACGACTTCCACACATTCACATTATACTTCCTTGAGCGCAGCATAACCATTGACAAAAACACTACCGTGGCCACAACGAGGAACCCCGGCAGCGCGATCCAAGCCCATCGGATCCTGACGAATTGTTCTGGGCGGCCTAAAAGGCCGTTGATGGTCTGATTGCTAGATTTCAAGAGGGCATCGGTTAGGGAGGCGGCGATGTTTTCGAACATGTGCGGCTTGTCCGGGATGCTGTTTGATTTGCCAATAAAGGTGCTGGAGGGGATGAAAAAATCGGTGGATTCAGGCCAAGTGCTTGCGTTACCGGTGATTTCCTTTTCGAGGATGCTCCAGACGTGGTAGCCGGCATTGTCGTCGACTGAGAAGGTGATATCACTGGCATTACTGCCATTTGCTAGTAAGGGGGCCTTGATGGTCCAGCCCGATTGCTGATCCATTGATGCATAGTGTACGGGTGATGCATCCCGGGATGCCACGGCCGCGTTGACGGTGAAGTTGTATTTTTTAAGGCAGTAGGTGAATGCACACTCCATAGCCATGGATACAGGGTTTTTATTTTCGAGATTTGAGTAATCAATCTCCAACCAGCCTAGGGCAAATAGCGGATTTTCCACGCCAGAATATGTCCCCTTCAATTGCGGGGAAGCTGCGTAGAAATCCTCTACGCCATCGCCTGTTTCATAGTTAAGAACCCAGGAAAGGATTGTCGCCGCGCTAGAAGTGTAGACATCGTAAGGATTGACGACGGGGGCACCGTGCGGAAGGGAAATCGTGCAGTTTTTCTCCATTACAAGAAAATCCCCTGGTGTGCATGCCCCCTCTAATTTTACTTGCTTTGTCACATCGGTGCACCGGCTGCAGACCCCGAGTGAGTGGTATATTGGCCAGGTACAATTCCCTGTGGGACAGATGGGGTCAACTTTTGGAGCCTCGTCTCCGTTGTATAGGGAGTTCATGAAGCCCGTTTCGAGTTGAAGGCCCATAGTTTCGTCTCCAGTTTCTTCAAGTACCGACCACGATTAGCATTAGACGTAGACACATACGGAGTGGGAAACATCTAGGCGCTAGGAAACCTACGTTGTGCAGAATAACTCACGTTGTCCGTACGAGGAGCGGCCGCAAGAGGTGAGGGGGTATATATGACTTCCACTGGGTATACCATCAACTGTTGCATAAAGGGTTCCATGGCTACGGCAAGTACCGCGATGACGGCGCCAAGTGACGCAAGATGCCTAAAAATGGTGGGATCGTTAGACCCCCCCTATTCTGAAACTTGAAGGATGATATAGAAATATTGTCGCTCCACACTGACCGTCCACGAAGGTAAAAAGCCATATGCAAAGCCCCCAACGGCCCCCGACTGGCATCGTCAAAAATCTGCAAATCGTGCAGACTCCTTGTATCCTGTAGCCACAGCCATTTCAGTTGGCTGATACCCGCCGCAACGGCGACAATAATCGACGCCTTGATCACGGTGGCAAGAATGGAAATGATCGCGTTGAGCTATTCCCCCCCACGCACCATATCAGCATTTAACTAAGTAAAAAGTAAAATAAAAAGAGTGTTGCCCTTGCTAAATCATTGATAAATGACCAACTACGTACCGTAATATACCGAGGCAACTCAGGCGCTTTCTCCCCGTTATACACGGAGAGAATAATAGCAGTCGCAGCCACGCATAGAATTCCCAGAATCGACGAGCCGATTTCCCAAAACCACCAGTCCAAGACGAACCTCGAGTACCAGCCCGGTTTCTCATCACTGTGTTTCTGAACTGGATCGGCACCATAACCAGCATGCTGGTCTTGGAGCTCACTGTCGGTGTGTGGGACGTCTTTCAGCTCCACATCGCTGTGAAGGCTCTTGTAGGCGGCCATGAGAGATGGAGGAGCCAGCGACACATACGAAAAATACTCACGTTCTTGAAGATTTGTGAGCGAGCTAACGCCCTTTTATCTTTTTCTCTCCTTTTTGACCTCCGCAAAATTGGGGCGGGAGCCGAAATAAAGATCCAACCTTATCACCCGCTATGTTATTAGTGGGAACATTAGCGCCAAAGAACCCCTAACTAATTTTTCTGAAGTCTCCTTTATTTTTAGTTAGCGGCGTCCCTTCAGGAGCTAACAGCCAGGCTGGAATAGTCTGTGCATGCAGAAGAATTCGGCCCCAAAAATGCGACACTATGATTGGGTGCGCCGTAACTTTTTCAACAAGCGTCTGATGCTCAAGGGGTTGGAGCGCTTCTTTGTCAAATTGCGACGACCTTAGCGAGTCTCGAGATGAGACTGGGTCCTCCAACAAGATGAAGAAAGGGGATTGTAAGTGAGTTGAAAGGGAAAAAAAAAAATTGCAGAATAACTTCTGCATATGTGCTGAGCATGGAACTTTGCTCTCAACATGCCGTGTTCTCACTCATGCACCGCTTGCTTTGGACATTTCCGCCCCACGTTTCAGCCAGGTTGTAAGTATGCACGATTGCGCTTTCGCAATGGTTTCGAATAACGACAAGGGAAAGCAGTTAAAGGATTTAAATCCCTCCAGTCGGGAAGCGGCCCCGCAGACCAATCGGGGCGGGTATAAAATCAGGGGAGGGAGCAGGGGTATGTATGTGTCCAGTTAAGGTTGGGGAGGGAAAGCAAGTAAAAACAGGGAGCTGGATGACTGTAAGTGGTCGCCGAATGAGAAGACGAGACAGGCCGCTGTTGTAAAATTCACATCACAAAACTATCTATGGAGTATATTCTGCTGAAAATAAAAAAGGAACTCGAGCAGGTGGTGACCTCGCTTTCAGTTATCTGAGGAGCAAATATTTAACCGCGCCAATCAAAAGGTATCGATGTATTTATGAACGAAATGCCAAAGAAAAATGATATTAGATGCCCCGAAAATTAGGAACACCTAGTTCTGTCAGAGAAGTCTAGAGTAGCAGAAGTAGTAGAGGTATCGTTGGTGGCGAATAAACAGAAAGGTATAAAAGGCGGACTTGGGGGTGTGCAAATAGGTTGGAGATAGGGCGTCGAGCTCATCGTTTGGGTTTATACCCAGTACTGTCCCCAGACCTCACTAGCGGCAGGTGTGCCCTGGAATTTGAATTCGACGTGCGTAATATCCTGGAAGCCTTCCGAGAGAGCAGGTTCTTTAAACCTGCGTGCGAAGTCACCAAAAGCTATGCCGGGGAGGAGAGGGCGCATTTCGGGATTTATCGATTCCTATAATAGAAGCTGATTAGAAATATGTTTCGTAAGTTGCATCTCATTTCTTGTGTTTAATGATTTAGTGGTGAAGATAGATACATGGGGATTGGGTATCGTTACAATTTTCGAGTTTGCTGCACGGACTGCATTGTTATGCTTGCATATCTTCGCAGGAGTCGACAGGTAGATACATCGGATCGGGACCTTGTGGCTCTTCGCAAGATTTATCCAATGTGCGCGAGTTTCTGGATCTGCGTTGGTGTTGTCGACGGCAACAGACTTGCCAGCTTCGAGGAACTCGTCGGCAACCTTTAGGCATTTTTGTCTCTGTGAATTATTCAGATCAGCATATAAAATGGACTTGGGTCGATCAACCCTCTCTCATGAAAGGGCTTGCTGGTAGCTTACATTTTTTAGTATATCTTGGTTCACCCGCTCATATCCTAGAGGCTCAAGGTATTTCCAATAGAATGTTGATTTGCCGGCACTGGGACTCCCGCAAAAAATTACAAGGTCAACATCATTCTGTTTTGAAAAGGGTATTTTTGCTGTGAGAGAGGAATTTAGTATTTATCGCAAGGTATTATCATAGACACCATCGTATCAAGAATCCGACGAGGAATAGAGAGAAAGGGATCACTCACATTCATCATCTGAAGCGGAAATTATGTAAGACTTGGGATCGAAATCTCTCGAAATCGGTCTAGGGCTTTCGTTTAGGAAGAATTCTTCAGGGGTCTTGAAAGGAATGCCGACATTGGCAGCAAAATCCCTGTTTAGGATGTCAGAATGTCAAAGCGGAATTAAAGTAGGGACGTCAGAAGTTTTATACCGATCCGCGCAGGAATGATCGCCCTCCCTTCCGGCAGCGTCCCCTACAAATATCGACCCTTCTAGGTCCACGGCGCCGTCAACGTCCAGGTCGTAATCTTCCAGCATCTCCTTCCACATGCCAATTCTAGGTTTTCGATACTCATCAAGTTCCGTGGCAGCATATACACTTATCGGGATATCGAGGCTCTTCATGACGGCAGCTACCTTCTGTTTGAACGTATTCAAACTCTTAGCTTCGCTTCGTCCGCCTTTAATTTCCTTCTTCAAACTTATTCCTCCTTGATTCGATATAGCAACGACGAGGTAACTGTAAACGGAGACGAGGGTTTAGCAATAGCACCGATTTTCATCACGTATTATCCCAAATCATGGACATACCCATCGTCATATAGGTCCTTGAGCTTCTTCGGAACCTCAGGCCGCCACCACTTCCAATCATTTTGGTCTCGAGGAAATCGGTTGCCGGATAGTGGAACGATCACGGTATGATCCTATCTCCAACACATCAGAAGACTGTATTCACTATGAGCGCGGAAATTGCACGTACAAGATCAAAAGCAGCGACTCGTCTTCTCGAGCCAATTGCGGTGTCCCATTTCAAGGTCGACTTGTCCTTGCCGTATCGCCCGATTACACAACTATTGTGGACAATTCGCCATCCTATCTGTTCTGGCTTCTTTTGGGAGACGGGGGTGAAGAAGTTCGAAGGTGCGGTCTTGTCTAGAAGATAGTGACTGTTAGCCCTCTTCTATTCCAGCTATGGCTAGAATAGATCAAGACTCACGTGTAGTAGCAGTTGTCGTCGTCGTCGTCGTAGTAGTAGTAGTAGTCTCGACGGCTTTCCTCTTTAGCGGGGGCGGGGAGATATCCCTCTCCAGACTGGCTCGTTTTCTCCCGGTATCGCCCATCTCACAGAATGTAGAATAGGGGAGTATGTTGTAATTTAATGGTGCAAGACTCAAAGAGATCGGCGAGTAGCGTGAAAAGAACAGAGGGTTTCTCATCGACCAGGCCGTGGTGTTGTTCCTCGACTCCAGCCCCAGGCTGCCTTGGGATGTCTTGGACGTCGCGAAATGCTAGTCGCGAAGTCACATGATCTAAATTGGATTAGACAACACGCACCCTTCTCAAAGTGTGGGGGTTGATGAATCTATATACAGACATTCGTAGCTCAATCCTGGGGCATATCACCGTTCAAAGTTATTAGCTTGACTTAATTCTGTATATCCATGGCTGTTGTCGTTGAAACGAGCCGTAGCCCATTCGGAATGATTCCAGCAACAGGTATGAACTTTGACCTGGCGCGCGCACGAAGGTAATTTTTGAGATACTAAACATAAACATTCGTTTTCATTTGACCCTAGTATCAAGAGAGAGCCTATCCGCAGGCTCCAACTTGACAACTGACTTCAAATGCTCTTTCAATCCCAAAAGCCGCTGAGAATTCGCCTTCAGCATGTCCGGATTATGGCTATCCTGAACAGTAATCGAAGCCTGTAGAATATACCCGCCGCTCGAATCCAAGGGCACCATTTCGTTTAAAGGCGGCAGATTCTCCACTGGCCCTGCTGGGTGGTGACCAACACCAGCAGGAAAGTTTAGCACGCGGTGCAGCAATATTACAGTGTCGTCGAGGATAAAAGTATCCCCTTGGACAACGTATTCGGAGACGTAACTATGTTAAATGACTCAGCGATTTATTCATAAAAAGATGGATATAAATGCATAACATGACAAGATAAAAACTCACTTATATCCCCACGCAGTCATTTCCTCAATGACATTCCCAGAACCCAGATCCACGCTTCCCACAAGCCTCGACGTGACAGCAGATCTCGCGCCAGCCTCCGGCGTATCTTTCCACTCTAATCTCCACGCCTGACTTTGACTTGTCACAGGCCCAGTCCCAATCCCATACCCACCTTCCACAACAGAACCCGCACCCTCCATCGTAACATCAGGCCCCGATGGTGGCGCCGGCGCGGTCTTCGAACCAAAATCCGCCGGGCGAACGTTGCCCACAACCTGGGTATAATACAGCCCCCCATTCAAGAGCTTATTGAGCTTCTGGACCTCGGAAGCCTGGACATCCTGGCTGCCGCCTGGCCGGGTCTTGACGAAGCCAGGTTTTCTGTACGCTTTAAAAATCAAGTGTCTTTCGAGCGTGCGGGCCGGCTGCATGGCAGTCAGGCCGCAGAGCTGTTGGAGCAAATCATAGTGCTGCTTCGCGGGGACGGGCGCGAAGAGGAGAAGTTCATGCATGTGATTCGGTAGTTGTTTGGTGTACGGTTCTTTTATTTTATGTTGTTTATTTTGTTTGGTGTAGATCCAGCACGGGGTTAGGGGCAAATAAATAGGCTCCTTCCGGGGATGGCGGAGGCTAGGTAATTTGTAGGAGATGGAAGGTTGGGATGGTCAGGGATGCGTTGTGGTTTTGTTTTATTTAGTGGAAGAAATGACAAAGAAGGCAGGAAATGAAGACTATCGGCGGTTGGGGGTACGGCAAGGAATAATAAATTAGGTTGTTAGGATTTGAGCTGAAATGGGAGAAAATATATTGTAGTGTTGATGTTTGGTGTCTGCGGTGGGCGAATGGATGGATTTGATATCTCCATCACGTGACCCATGGTATGGCCAGAATCTATGGGGAAATCTGAGGAGAGCAGCATCATACAGTTAGAAATTGAGCTCGTTTGGTTACTAATTAATATGTTGGACATGATTCCTGGGCTTTTTCTTTAACATGCGCATCTTTGCCTAACTTCCTAACACTCTATAGATCTGTATTGCACCAACCATACGAGTATCGATGCAAAAGACCGTTTTAGAATGAGTTCCGAGATAGAAACAAGCTACTCTCAACCTTGAGGCCGTGTGGCAGATTGCACGACCTCGGTTTTCATGCGATGGTAGTTTACGTACTCCGGAGTCCGTAGTAGTGGTAATAGGCTACAATAGTAGCTCGGGAGCGCCCTCCCCACTATGGATGCTGGGGCTGGAGAGCTCTTGCACACAATATGGACTTGAGAGAGGAACCTATTCTTGGAATGCCACGCTAGATATTCCATATGCATCTCCACGCCCTGAATATTATCCTTCCTCCTGGTTGTCCGGGCTGGTGGAGGTTTGGCGGGAGGTTTCCCGAAGCGGAAAGATATCTATATGCAGATCCCCACTCAAGATCCAAGCGGCCTCAGCTGCGGCCTCCACTACTGAGGGAAGCGGATAATAAAAGAAATGGAGAAGCTTGTCAGCATGGGTATCAACGGAAAGGAAGCCCAACGATGCAGCAGCATTTTCCCGGATGATGTGATGCCTACTTGGCATGTGGGGTCCATTTCGTGCATCGTGGCGTGTCGACCGGGATCCTGGCCGTATTCGGGATTCAGGATGGAGGACATCTACTAATACATATTATGATCGGAATGAACAGCAAGCCCTTGGAAGAACGGTGGTCTGACGAAGACAATATCGGGAGGGCTCCACGCTATGGGACGGGGAGTATCGGGCCCTAATGCGGGCTTCCACCCTCCCCCAGCCAAGGTGCGGCGGGAGAGGCAATATTGGGCTATGTAAGCACACAAATCGCGGGCTGACACGAGGGACGAGGGGAGAATGGGCTCATTTTAGCGCCGGATTCGCACAGGAACTAGACCATGCGGAGAGGTTAATACCACGTTGGCGATAAGCATACATGATACGGAGTAGGCAGACTGACAGTGACGCTGTCCGGAAACTGGCAGGAAGCGAAGGAGCAGCAAGGGGCGTGAGAAGAGGCATCAATGGCGCGGCATTGCGGCAATGGCAGTTGGAACTTGGCGTCGAGAAAAGTCGGAATGTTCGGCGGTCCGTGGCGGGTGGAGCGGTGCTCGGTGCTCGGCGGTGAGGGAGGTTGAGCTTAGCCATTTGTATTATTCAGACCCGAGCGGCGTGATCCGTGCTCTTATCTTTCTCGCTCCCTGCCTCCTCCGCGTCCTGTGCTTTATTATACCCCCCTTCCCTTCTCCCCGCATTCATTTCCCCGTGCATCGTCCCCCAGCTGGCAGAGACAGAGATCGAGAGTGGTCACCGGCGTTGCAACTATCTCCTGTCATCCCATATCTGCCAGCTCCAGCCATCCCACCCACCACCACCACCACCACCCACCAACTCCGCCCATCCCTCGCATACCCAATTCAAAATGCGTGCCTCTTCCATCCTGCGGCAAGCCGTTGCGGCGAGGACTCCACTGATTAAGTTCATTGGAAAGCGCTCCATCCCCAGTATGTTCTCGCGCCGTTGCAAATTTTGCCCTGTGAAAGACTTTTCGCGTGCTAATTGAGGCTCCCTCCGACCAGAATCTATTGACCACTCTCCTCGCGTCCACCCTGCCTCTCCCTCGCCAGAACTCCCCGAATCCTTCGCCGCATACAGAGTCAAGGCCCAGCAACATGGGCCGCTGAACAACCCCGCGCGATCCTCCCTGGCCTACGGCGCCATCGGAGGCAACCCCGGATCCTCCCTGGGCCCCATTGAGCCCAAGCAGGGAGAATTCTTCGACCGAAGCGAGCTGCCCGCAAGATTTGGACGCATGAGCTGGTCACAAGAGGAGATTGAGGCGGTCGAGAC
Organism: Onygenales sp. PD_10; assembly: GCA_032988465.1. Classification (NCBI taxonomy): domain Eukaryota; kingdom Fungi; phylum Ascomycota; class Eurotiomycetes; order Onygenales; species Onygenales sp. PD_10. The sequence continues at coordinate 48,622 of JANTQH010000183.1, forward strand.
GGGCGGTGCCAGCCTGTTCGCCTGAATATATGGGGTCAATGATGATACCTGTTTCCCTGATATGAATTATGCTGGGACTCTTGACGACGCTCCTGCGGCCTCTATCAACGGGTGGAAACTGGATTACGACGAGATTCATCCCACCAGGCCGGCCCTCAGCATTAGGCAGTCTACAATGTCCGCTTGCCTGCTGCCTCAACAACCACTCCTCTCCTCTCATCTTCGAACCGCCATTGTACCACCAATTTCCTCAGGTATGGATATTACGAGTTGGTCTCTTGCCTCGTGGGGAGGAATGGGGAGTAGGATAGGGGATTTTCTACTGGTACTACGGTTATTATTACTATGTGTGTTGGGCGTTGGTTTCTTTACTACGGCAAAAAGTCACGATTCTGCAAATATTTTCCACTCGTTGGGGACATATTTTATTATGAGTATTGGCCATGTTTTCCCACGGATTTATTTGTCAGATAGGATTTATTACGGCACTGTCTGCCTTGTTTCCTTCAATATATCAACATATCTACCCACCATCCTGCAGCCATTTATCAACCGCCCATCCCAAAACTCTTCTGTAGACCCCACATTCCTGGTAGAGACGAACAAGTTACCCAATTTTGTAACACCAATCACCAAGCTCCCCAGTGTGACAGCTCCCTGCCGTTCGTGGGTGTGACTGCAGCTCTAGCAAGCTTTGGGATTGGCAAGCCCCCAGCAAATCACCATTGCACAAACGGCAGCCATCTTCTCCCTGCACGCCCCAACCACCACCATCAACCCTCAACGTTCTCAACAATCACACCGACAATCTTTTGTGTCCATTACTGCACAGTAGCAAGGCATGGTCCAATCACTAAAAATGGCTTCCAACCACCGCATAACGATTCGAGAAACAAATAAAATCGGCGTGTCTACCGCTACATATATCTACTCTACGTCGTCAACGTCGCGGAGATCGGAAGGGATACGAGGCGGTCAGGATGGGAGGGTTGATATTATTGTGGGTTAACTTTCTCAAATTTTATATTCTTTTGATTTAATGACTATCCGCTGTTCAATTTAATGCATTTGAAACCTGATGTACCACTATGCGCGTCCAATCTTCATGATACGCACGCTTGATCATTGGATCCCTTCTCTAGTATATCCACACCATTTATTTCCTCTCATATATCCACTACATTAGCCAATATCACTTAATTATGCCCCATTTCTTTCCGCAGCTACGCAAATAGCCTTGTTTTCCTTTGAGGTTGCTCGCTCCCCTGCAGAAGCCTGGCTCCCAGGCGCCTCAACCCCCCGTCCCAATCAGGAAATTTCTAACCTCACGCGCAGAGCCTCACCACCAATAACCAGATGCTAACTTTGCCCATTACAGCCACCTTCGCAAAAGGAATCAGCCTCTTACATGACATCGCTTCTTAACGTTTTCCTTCCCGTGGGATATCCCCATAGCGTCAGTGACGATTATCTTGAGTGAGCTATGCTGGTTCTTGACTGCCCATTCTTGCCCTGGAAGGCGTAAGGACCATTTACATGCAGTTAGGATGATCGAAGAAGACTCCACGTTTTCTTTTAGGGGACCTTCACTCATCCATAGATGTATGATAGAGCAGAAGCCGCTAACATGATAAACATCTATCTCAACCCTCCTTAGGTATCAAATATATGTATGGTTCATCCCTTCTGCTATCTCTAGCAACCAAGGATCTAATGGCATAGCTAGGACTCGCTCCAGGCATTTTCAAGCTCAATTGCTGGCTTGTTATCATCAAGAGCTGTGCTCCAAGGTACTCGCGTCCCGTTTACTACTGTTGCGCATTAAAGAGACGACGAATCTAACACATCCTGTAGGCGTCGGGGTAGGAGATGCATCCGCATCCCCAACAGCCGCTCTTCTATACAGCATCCTCCAGGAAAGCATGGGAAGGATCGCCACCATACTCTTTGCTCATCGGCTCGGAACCTCCCTTGAGCCCGAATGCAAAATGTACCGACTTGCAGCTGATGTCTTGAACGACTCCGCAATGATCTTCGACTGCCTATCTCCCGTATTCCCCAAACCCATGAGAGTTCTTCTTCTGAGCTTTTCGAGCGTTTTAAGAGCACTATGCGGGGTTGCGGCCGGCAGCTCGAAGGCCAGCTTGAGCAGTCATTTTGCTCGGTGGGGGAATCTGGGGGAATTAAATGCTGTGAGTGTTTTGGTATACTGGTCGTTATTTGGACCAATTCAGCGATCACGCCCTAGATACCGTTCATTGACCATATGCTAACCCTGTTGTGTGTGCATAGAAAGACTCAAGCCAAGAGACCGTAATATCGCTGTTAGGAATGTTGGTAAGCACAAACATATCCCAATCCCCACCCCTTTCCTCAATACGCATTTATAACTGAGAAACCATATATAGTGCGGAAGTCTCGTCGTATCTCACATTTCCAGCCCCTTCGCAACTTGGACTACCCTCCTTCTCCTTCTATTAATCCACATCTCGACAAACTACGCCGCAGTCCGAGCAGTCAACATGACCACACTGAACCGACAACGGGCTAACATCGTTTTCTCAACTTTATACGATGAGGATCACGTTCTCACACCAGCTCAAACGTCCAAGGGCGAAAGAATCTTCGAGCGCGACGGAATTCTCCGATGGAAGGCGTCCTCAACCATATTGGGCTCATGTTGCATAGGCGTCTCCTTCCAAGACCTACTCCTTTCCCGGTGCGGCTCGAGTCGTCGAAACTCTATCCGCGATGTGGGTCTCGATATCCCTAGGCTCCTCCATATTTTTGAAAAAGAGGAATACATCCTCTGGTTCAACCCCGTGAGCAAGAAAGGGATCATCGTGCTGAAGAACAATGTGACTCCCGTCTCCCAGTTGAAAGCATGGAGCCATGCGCTTATGGTTTCGAAGTATGTTGCCGCTGAATCACAAAATGGAAGCCAAAAATTGTCCAAGGAAGGGGGTAATTCGAAAAGAGGTCAGCAAGGGAACTATAATGCTACTGATGCCACAAATTCAATGTATTCGATTTTCGAGTCCACATTACAATCCCATTCTAAGCGTTTCGATAACCAAATTCTCCGACTCAAGGAGGCCGGGTGGGATGTCGACACACCATCACTAGAAACTAGGCCAGGAAGAAGGTTGGAGATTGCAGAATGAGCCGTCGTGGTGTCTTGTCTGGTTTCCTGGATATCCATAAATCGAACATCCATGCCGAGAAAAGATAGATCAAGTTTACGGCAGAACAGAACCTGCCCCCTGCTACGCACAAATACAGATTAATTCTTTCTTTATACACATCCAGCCCTTACGTCAAGCTTCAATTTTCACTTTAAAGGACGTGCTCGTCTTCTACTACGTCTCAATCGATATGAGAATCCCGAGAACACTGTCGCAGCGTCACCTAGATGTCGCAGCTGGAGGGTCAACCTCTCCATCCGCGTCGGGTGCTTTTGGCAATGTAGCGTTGACTAAGAGCGATGTCACAGAGACGCCGCAGCGGCATCACGGTGACTCCAGGACATTCCCATGACGTTCTCCCAACGTGCATGGATGGTCGGCAGCCCATCATTCCGTTGCCAAATTCCCCCCTGAGATCTATTAGTTAGATCTAGTTTTCAGCCTGTCCACGACGTGAAACCATCCGTACCCGAAATCAATCGACTTACATTGATGACATCCCTTGGAGGTCGCCATCGTGACCCCTTGTTTTGGGTTTGCCGTTATGTTCCCATGTTGGATGTTTCGATAGGAACCTCAGCATATTACTCCGTCACCCCGACTCCGAGTGCGTCGACTCTTGGATCAATGGAGGCTGGTGATAGCTTCGGACGAAATGCACGAGCAATGATTGATCCCATTGGAATTCTGCCGACATAACTGCCTTTCCGGGACTATTATGGGAATCAATGCGGTCAATACTCGACGCCTTCCGAAACCAAGCCAGATTCACCCTCGTACCAATGGAGGAATAAAGGGGCTGGCAATTTCTTCTCGCAAAGTCCGGGGGATATGGGGATTTCATGGAACTAAATGGGGGACATAACTCTCCAGTATTCGACGACGACAAATCCAGTGATTATTGGATGAAGTTCGTCCCCATACAGCCTGCAACACCGACAGGAGAGATATCAGTCGTCTATACCACAGCATTACCCCCAGTATATATGCCCTCTCTACCAATTACCTAACAGTGACATGAAAGAAGACTCCCACATACACGAGATGTGACTTCAGGTATGCGGGATTTGTTCAATCAATTTGACCATCTATCGTTGTGGATTGCCGCCAGCTGGCATTAGGTCAATCTATTCCTGGCTTTTCATGGCATACAAAATGCTTACGGTTAACGAACGCTACCTCCCCTTTTATGCCCACACTCGGGGTAATGTCGCCATTTGTCGCCAATAAATCCCCTGCAACCAGATTTTTCTATGAGCCAAGGCCTAGATATAGCAACCCTATGTATACCTTCCTTTTTTCCTTCTAGGCCCTACTACAAGCGAAAGAATGAAATCCTTCGAGTTATAGACAGCTGTTTTCGTGCCTTCTTCTTCCCCACTCCACCTATCTACCCCTGGACAATATCGCGACGGAATAAGCAAAATACGGCCTGAGGATACAGCGATGAATTTAAGAACGTGGTCATACATGTTCTGTTATCAGGGAGCTAGAGAGGTTTATATTATACATGAGGGGCTATGTATAGCACACCATGTCTCCTCTAGAAATACCTGTAACGTGGGGCCCCGACTGCATGACCGTTAGGTTGAAGCAGGGTCTGCCTATATAATAGGAATGTTATCTTATTTGTGATGAGACGTGGGTATAGTAATTGATATATGGCTAAGTTACCCACCTATAATTCCATACCTGAATGTAACTAATGCCTAGGATTGGAGTATATAACAGGGACAGTGGGCCGAATTCATCAGGATTCAATAAAATAATAGCTAGGAAAGCGACAAGAGCTTCCATCGATGACTGCCATCCAACAACGAATTAATCATCCGTCCAAGTTAGTTACAACAAAATCAGCCATCCAAACCATCACCATCAAAAAGCCCATCTATCTGCGTACGTAACCTAGCCTAGCACGGGCCGAATTATCAAGCAAGACATGCAGATAGAAGACAACACCTGCAAGATATGTACCATCACATATGCACTGTAACAAATCACTGTCACCCCATATGTATGTAAAACCCACACACAACATCTTCAAAGCTTCTTCAGTCATTTTCTTTTGTCTCTCCTCACCGCAACTAGTTACCTATCGTAGCCAAACGTCCTTGACCGCCAAGTTTCCTAAATAGTTAAACTGCACTGGACTGCGCTGCGCTGCTCCGTGTAACAGGTAAACTATCATAGTAACTATCATCCTGACATTTCCAGCGTCGTTGTAGTGTTTAAATAGTAACTACTACTACTACATATCTGCTACCACCACCAGCTACTACTACAACCCACGCCCACCGCTCATTCAAACTGCTATAGAGCGAGTCCGTCATCCCCGAATCAAACCCCGACGGCTACTACAGGTGCAAAAGGGATGGAAAGGGAATGAAGGGGGGTAACTGAGTTAGCTACTATGTATGTATTCCATCTAATGGATACACAGAAACACAAACCACATACATTGTATATATACACAGCAGATGAGGGGGGAGGGAAGCGAGAGACAGGAGGGGCCCAAGCTCCCATCACATAGAAGTAGTAGTTGGTTGCTCTGTAAGTAAGTAGATAGGAGAGCGGCAACTCCTTCAACCAACTCAGCACTTATCAGTTAATATCTAAGTTATAGTTACCTCCAAAAAATTACAATACACCCAGGTGTCCCTACCATGAAAGAATTTGATCACAAGTATGCCCCCCCCCCGAGTCATGCGGGTCGAGGTCAATTCGCCTCCTCGCCCTTGATCTGAGTGAATTTAGCGAATTAACCACCTAAAGAGAGGCCCTATATACAGAGTAGTCAGCCACCCACAGGCTTTTTTCGCCCATTCCAAGAAGTCACTATCTATGAGACCATGATTCAAGTTCGCACGGACCTATTTGCTCCTGGCCACCACCACCCACCCACCCGCAAAACCCACAACCCGTCCCGCGCCGCCCGGGAGTACTAGTATGTATGGGGCTATCCCTAATACATACCTATCCCGCCATGCCAAATCGCCACAGAAACGGGATGCGGTTGCTTGTTTTGTTCATGGCTCCCTTGGTTCTCATGCCCTCCCCCTCGCCCTCCCCTTCTCCCCCGAATCAACCCGATTCTAACCAATGCGGAATCATGTGTTCCAACTCAAAAAAGGGGTAATTATGGGAAAGGTTAACTGGATGGCTCCAGCTGCGTTAAGGGAGAAGAACATTCTAGAAAACGCCATTGACAATTGGAACTATGACACAGAAAAATTGGACATGGTAGGTATGTACTAGTTAGTTAAACCAATCAAGGGGGAAAAAGTCCAGGGGGAAAAAGTCCAGCAAACAGGCCAGAGATCATAGCCTCTCCCTTTTTCTTTTTCTTTTTTATTTTTCCTTTTCCTTTTGACACTGCAGGAAAAAGGAAGGCCATGCTGAACGCCCTTCATGACTTATCTGGGACCCCCCAGCCCTGGATGCCCATTTTGTTTGTTTGCATCTTTCAGGTTAAGGTTAAACTTCCACCCATAGCTTTTAAAGTTTTTTTGATATCCTTTGTTTTTTTTTCTCCTGCCGCACTTAGCCTTGCAAAGCCGGTATGAAGGGGGCCCAGAGGGGGAAACCTGGCTAATAGGGGAGGGACTAAAAGGGTGGAGCAGGAGCAGGAAGAATGTATGTATGTATATTGTTTCTCTGCATGGTGTGGAAATATATTTTGCCATAAACATTGCAAAAGTGAATAAGCTAGCACTCTACATTGAGTTGCTGATTGTTATTCTCCTCTGAAAAGTATCATTTTATATAGTTTGCTTGGTTGGAGCAGAATATATAGAAAGAGATTAGGAAACAAATAACAACAAGGAGAACAAATCTCAAATAAAATGAAAGAAAATCTTAAGCAGAAAAAGAGTGCAACCTTGGAAAGATCAGTTATTACTGTCTTTCCCTCTTCTGTTCACTGAACTAAGTTAACTATCCAGCTTCTTTCTTTCTCTCTGCCTCTGTGCATTGACTTTTCCCTCCCCCACCTGCTAATAAAAGCCTAAAGGCAAAGGAAACAAACAGCAAGATCAAAAAGAAAAGCTAAATCATGTGCTCTGTAGATGGATTTCAAAAAGAAAAGAAAAATCCTCTTCCAATTCACCCAGCCCTTGGCCCTTTAAGGTGGTCACCTTGCCGCATTTCTGCCCTTTCTATGCCCCCTACACCTTCACCGCTAACAGCCCTTTATCCTATCTACCTCAACTGCCCTACTATCCCCTTGTCCGTTTTTTTTGCCAAAATTAGCACCTTTTTTTCTGGGCTGTTCATAGGTCAAAAAGCTGTAATTTACTCCACTTTCAG
>JANTQH010000184.1:0-55278 GCA_032988465.1 Onygenales sp. PD_10
AGGATAGGCCCTAACCTACCTGATGTTTTACACCTCTCTTGGTGGGTAAAAAGCATGTGCCCCCGGCGGGATTCAAACCTGCCCCCATAACATATAGGTGCTATAGGGATGCCAAGGCTGCCGGCTGCTTATACCATTAAGCCATGCACACAGGGCAAAAAAAAATGATAGATCTAAATCCTTCAGTAATCATCAGATTAATTGCTTAATTAGTCATTAAAAAATTACTTTTTAAGTTAAATAGATTTCTAATCTCCACATTTCATATTTTTTCATGAATTATAGACTAATCATCTAACTATTTTTTAATATTCTTACTATTTGATTTCTTTGTTAGAGTATTATATTGATCTCTGACTTCATTTTTTCAATCTTCAGTAGTAAGAGAGAGATAATATTATAATACTTTGATAATATCTTTAATATGAGTATTATCTACCTTTATAATATACTCTATCTTTACTCTTAAAACTGATATTATAATAATGTTGTACATCTTATTTATAGCTATTTAATGTTTTTTATATATTATTACCTGTTTTTTAAATGATTTTTTAGATTTACTATTCTTAATCTTAGGTTCTTCTACTTCTAGCCAATAATCTTCCTTTATTAAATTAATATAATTGCAAACTCTGTGATTGCTTGCTATTGATATGATATTCATATATTAAATCTCCCAATTCTTGCTGTTCTTCAGAATCACTATTATATGTCAGATAGTGATATTAGACATAATGAGGTAAATAAAGCTTCAAAAGCTCTACTTTTTTAATTTTCAGACTATTAAAGATACTTATATAGCCCTGTTTTTCAATTAATATAGAGCTTCTAGCATTTAAAAGCTTGATTTATGGAGCTCTGTAGCTTCATTCTCAATGGATCCTATGAATCTAGAGGATGTTTCCTTGAGTCTTTTTTAGAGGATATTAGTATTTCATGTGAAAAGCATGTGATATAGGGTGAAAAATGATGAAATGATGATAATAATGATAAAAATCAAGTTAAATACATAATGAAAATTACCAGGCTTATAACTGTCAGCATTGAACATTGCATATAGAGGTAAAATCTCATACAAATTGAATGATATTGTAAAACTAATGATGGTTCATAGGAACCCTAGCTATTTTGTATGAGGGAATGTGGGTGGCTGTGTAAACACTAATTATAAGTGAGATTGCATGAATATGAGATTATCTTGGGATTCCCAACACACTTCTCTCACCACTGACCTTCTCAACACAACAATCCCACTTGCAACGTTCGACTTGACATTCTAACGCTATGGCTCCAAGGAAACCTCATCAAGCCTTATTTTTTGGAGTTCCATAATGTACACCTTGGGAAAGAACATAAGAAGGGTCTAAGCCCCAGTTTCACGATGATTGAACAGTGCATGGCAGAAGGAGAATGGAGCAGTTAATTACAATATTCACCAGAGCGCCCTGATGTTGTCTCGTTTGGCATTGTGGGTTTCTACGGTCATTTTCTCACGAAAACCGCTGACTGGAACGGAAAATCAAGAGACGGGGTTTTTTACGGGAAGACGGAGATCTCAGATGAAGAAGCCTTGTGTTGGATGTTTGTATTGCTCAAATACCTCATAAAAGAGCACACACCTAGCCGGCTCAAAGAGCGTCGCAGCAAGGATCTGCCCGGTTCGAAGTTTTCCCGATTTACCCAAGCAAGGGCCCACTGCCCCATCAAGTCATGATACAGGAATTGTGGATTCTCCATATATGGACATTCACAGAGATGAGCGGAGCAGCATTGATCCCCCAGTCGGGTCTTTCACCCTGATAAATGAACAACTGCCCCCGACTTCACAGCTGGCCCCATCTTCACAGCTGGCCCCATCTTCACAGCTGCCCCCATCCTCACAGCTGCTCCCATCCTCGCAACCGCCCCCCTTCTCCCATCAATGGCGTGATGAGATACTTACACCTGTGGCTCGTTTACGGCTAACAAAGGTCTCACAGGCCATGGACCTGGATGAAAATTATTGGAAATGGCTAAATTTACGCAAAGCGATACATGGCGCAATGGGGACGAGTGATGAAGACGATGAGGAAAGCGACGATGAGGACAGCAATGAGGACAGCAGTGACAATGAAGAAACCATTATACCATGCTGCCCTTATGATATTTAGCTGCAGAAGGAGTTGGTCACTCCGTCTTGGAGACCCTCATCACGTACCACTCCCCCCTAGCCCAGGTGATTGCCCCTTCTGGGCTTCCTTCCCCTTTTGATAGATATACTCTTTCCTATTTCATCTATCATGACATGTCCTTTGAGCTGGGGAATCGTCTCTCGCTCGTCGAGGTCGATTTTTCCAGCTCGTCGAAACATGAATCTCTGTCGCTCGTCAAAACACAAATCTCTGTCACTCATCGAAACACGAATCTCTGTTGTTCACTGAGTGCTGAAATGGCTGCAACGTCAATCAACAGCCTGATAAATGGATACACATGGTCCACTCCTACTGTCAACCCACTAGAGGAGCACACAAATCCTATGTTTCAAAGTGTCCTTGGGCCAGACAAGCGGACATTTGAAAACATCTGTGAGCAAATTCCTCTCACATTTGCACCGAATCTCTTTGAGATCCTGACAGCGTCCGACCCCCCCACCATCGACTTTTTCAAAACCTTACCGGAGCTAGATGAGATTCCCAATGAAAAGCTTTGGGGGGTATATGCCCTCCTGATGGAGAAGGATGGCGCCCCACCCAAACTATACACAATTCTCCCGCTCATTGAAGTCAATTGAGTCGGACGAGCCTGCCTCAGTCTTCATTGATGACAATTCCCAAGCTCGTCAAATGATGATTCCCAGGCTCATCAAAGCCATCAAGTCATCCAGTTATCCAGTCATATCCATTGACCAGCTGGTTAATGCGTATACATGGTTCACAGTTACTACTGACACATGAGATGTGTACTCCAATCCTGTGTACCAAACCATACTTGCACCAGACAAGCAGACTTTTGAAGGAATCTGTTGTCAGTTTGTAGTCCTGTATACCAGACAACCCTTGCCCCTGACAATGACAACCCTTGCCCCTGACAATGACACCTTCTATGACCTATATGACCAGTTGCCGTTGATGTTCCCATCAAATCTCTTGCCAACATTTACAGCACCAAATCCCCCAGCTGTTGGGTTTTTCAAAAGCCTGCCACGCCTGGAGGAACTTCCCAAAAAACAGCTCTGGGGCATTTACTGCATCCTAATGGAAAAGGATGGCGCCCCACCCAAGCTATACATTGGATCAGGCACCGATAGTACTGGGGGTCTCCCATATCGTTTCAAATCCTACAGATCTCGGGCTGGGACTGCGATACTATGCAGGGTCAGGGATGCCCTTAAAAATGGCTATAAGATGTCAAACCATCACTTGTCATGCTGGTTGCCGATTCCTCCTGCTCGAATTGTCCTGAAAGGTCGTGCTAGGCTTATTGCCGTCGAGGCAATGTTTACATTCCTATTTTTTGCCATCCGATTGAAAGATGACAATGGCGGCTGGACCGAGTTTTGGCCGTGGAAGTGGAACACGGTCGTTAGCTGGCAACCGCTCTGCACGCATAACGCTCTGAAGGAATCATGCGCAGCAAACATTGGAATGACCCCCGAAGAATTGGAGGAACGTGAGAGAAAGCGGGTGGAACGTCGGAAGGACTCGGAATATCGAAGGATGGCCTGGGCAACCAACAAGAATGGGTACGCTGATAAAGCTAGAGCCACAGTGCCCGGCAGGCGGGCCCACGCACTTGCAACCAAAAGGTACGCATGTGACATCTGCGACGTCTGCTTCACCACATCTTGGCTCCTCAAGAAGCATGCTGAGACAGAAAAACACCACGAGGCCGTTCATGTTGCAGCGGGTGGGAACCGCAAGCCAGTATCTGCTCGAACTGAGTATAAATGAAAGACGGCTTCCCGCGCGAGAGAGCAGCAGCGCTATTTTTGCAGGGTATGCAACCACTCGGCCACAACTCAATTCCACCTGAATGAACACCTCAAGACACAGAAACATGTCAAGAACGCTGCAAAAGCAGCTCCCACCCTCCCAGAGACTCCAACAACCATCCCAGTGACTCTAAGTACACATCAGATGACCCTTCTGGAGTTATGGGGGGATTTCAAAGAAACCTGAGTGGGATAGATATTAGAAGGGGGAACAGGAGAAGAGAAAGGATTGGGGATTATTCTTTTTTTCTATTGGAATGGGTGTGCTGACGAACATAAAGCCCTAATGGCCCAGAAACAGGATCATGCAGTTGCAGCAAGAGAGTATGCATGTGATGTATGCAACCACTGCTTCACCTCAAACAATGATCTTGATAAGCATCTAAAGACAGAGAAACATAGACAGACTGTTCACCTGGGAAAACCAAAGCCCCAATCTGCTGAGGCGCGGCGTATCCAAAAGATTCATTCCCGAGTCTGAGAGCAGAAACGCTTTTATTGTGCTGTCTGCAAGCTAGCATGTATCAATCAACCCAATCTTGATAAACACCTAAGGACAGAGGGACATGCCAAGAAAGCGGCATCGGCGGTTCCAGCAGTGTCGATGGAGCCTGAAAGGATGGATACCGGAGTGTCGATGGAGCAGCCTCCAACAACCCTCGCAGTGACCCTGACTCCAGGGACGAGGCAGACCACCCTTCTGCAATTATGGGGGGGTTTCAAAAATTGAGCTTGTGGCGGATGTTTGTTGGATGTCGATGGAGCTTGGTGGTGCGAGGGGTGCAGGGGAGTTTAATGGGGTGGGGAGGCAGATAGGGGGTTGTTTGGTGAACTGTAACCTGATAGGTTGCACAGCTATACAGCAAATATGGCCAGTGGTGATAGGCTAGATTACTGAGGACATGGCAGTAAGTAAGGGGATACTTGCAATGGGATTAGCATGCTGTTCTCATTGCTGTTGGCGGTGTTGAACAGAGGGTATTATTGTATTGATATCAAGGGACAACAATAGTAATAATGATGGCAATCGAGCAATCTGCCTTAGTAAGCCACCCACCCCCTAAGTCCGATAAAACTTCCATCCTCAGAACGATGTCTCTCTCTCCAGCTGCTTCAAACAGTTTGAAGATTCTTCCAGATGTTGAGCCATGTGATATTCTGCAAGGGCGACGCTATGATTTCTCCAAAGCACCTCGAATGCCCTAAAAAGACGCCATCGCTCCATAACCGAGGAATGCTACCCGCTTCAGATCACCACCCCTCCCAGAGCCCAGCACGAGTTGCGCGATACCCACAGCGGTGATATGATCTGCATGTAAATTCCCCCTTACTACGTAGCTAGAAGAGACTTGGACTTCGCGAATGTTTATCCAAACACGCGGGTTGAAATTATGCAATGGAAAATGGGGGTAGTTATATCAGGGTCCGCCGCCACAAAACAATGCAGGCCGAATTCTCCTCCTCTCCTCCTTTCGCTGTCCAGAACCCCTCTAACTATCCGAAATAATGCGCATCCTTCTCCCTTGCGCGACGGTCCTGGCAGGGCTAGCCCAAATCGTCCACTCAGCCAACCCCCTCGCTACGAAGGACCAACGAGACCTTGACATCCTTGCCACTGCCCTAAGCCAGAGCGACGACTTCAATGCCCTCCGCAGCGCAGCCCGGGCACAGTTTATACTTACGCTGAAGAAGTTCGGCAAGGACATTGACGACGACATCAACTCCGATATCGATATTGCCATCGACGAATTGGTTTTCAGCTCGGTGCAAAAGGCTGTGAACGGTGACCCTGCATATCCAAAAGTCTACTGGACTGATGCGCCGCCACGCGAGGAAAACTGGTTTGATATCTCGGTCCCAGGAGGCCGATACTCATATGACAACCCTGACTGCATCTACCGTACGATTCCGATTAGTGATAAGTACGAATATGTGATCCGTGGACGACGAGCCGAGAACGGACCTACCGATGTGACGTTCTCCCTCATCAGTAACCCGAACTCCCAGGGCACCGTCGCTTCACTCATGGGTGACGACCTTCAACTAGAAGACGATGGCACATTTGCGATCACGATCAGCCCGAAGGACTCGGATGCCAAGAACCATATCAAGAGCAATTGGCAAGCGGTTCAACTCTTCGTCCGTAACAATCTTGCCAATTGGACACTCGATACACCCGACGAGCTCAGTGTGGAGATCATTGATAGGGACGACGTAGAACCCGCATCCAACAAATCAATAATTGCGGAGGCGAAGAAGCACCTTGCCGAATCATCCTTCTTTTACGGCTTTGGAGCATTGGATCTCAAAACTTTCCTACAGCCACTCAACAAGTTACAGAAACCCACTCAGTCTCAACTCCTCGGCACCCTCACTACCCAAGCCAGCTCCTTTGGGCACTTCAACCTCGCCGACGACGAAGCAATGGTCGTTACTATTACCAGTGGAAAGTCCACATACTGGGTTCTCCCCGTCTATTCACTGGGAATGGTCACGCACTCCCCATGGGAGAATATTGTGAGCTTCAACAGCAATCAGGCCAAACCAAACAACAACGGAACGTACACATTCGTCGTTTCTAAGGAAGATGCTGGAGTCTATAACTGGATCAACACAACTGCGCGCAGTCAGGGGACGATCATGGGCCGTTGGCAAGGTCTGCCCACTGATGGAGACGGGACTGAGGGCATTGAGGTGTCCTCGAACATCGTGAAGCTATGTGATCTGCCTGATGTGCTGCCTGAGGAGACGGAATATGTTGATGCCCAGCAGCGCGCGGAGCAGGTGAGGGAGCGGATTCAAGGTTATAATCGCATCCATCAGCAGTGATGGGATGTACATGCGTACTATATAGCCTTTACTGGCATGCTAGTTGGGGCTTATGGAATTATCTCTCAAGAGTGGGATTGAACGACAGAGAGCAGTGTATATAACATAGTAATAATAGTAATAGTAAAGCCCTCTATGCAAAAAAGTTCCCGTGGCCCAGAAATAACCCGCAAACTTTCCACCTATCGTTCCTTTGCATTACGGCCATCGCTGTCCCCCGCCTGCGGGGATGAAAGCTTATCTATTATCAGCATAAAAGCCCCTTGACTCCGGACCGGTATTTCCATCTCCCTCCTCGAGGACTGTACCTCAGCCCGGAAATATTTAATTCACTTCCTATATTTGGAGCATATATTTGGAGCAGCAATTAAACATTAGTTTATCAATTGCCATGGAGACAGAGAACGACCAGCGCTGCCTACAACCGCCTGAACGCTTTAAATTCTCCATAAGAAGGGCTAATAAAATCGGAAAGACCTAATCGATTCGGATTGTCTTTAGTAAATAGAACACAAAAATCACCACCCAGTCCTATTTTCCACATCCATTGCCTTCAAAAGCCAGTTTATACTATTCCCAAAACAACATCCAACAACCATGACCACCGCAAACAAAATTGTTCTATGCACCGGTGCAAACCAGGGGCTTGGATTCGCGATCCTCCAGGTTGCTGGCCTCCAAGAGCCCTCGTCGGATTCGTCCTGACATCTCGCAATCTCAAATTTGTCGAGGATAAGTATGGGAAGCTGGATGGTAAATTTTAATTATTGGCCCAGTTTTATTTCTATAAATCCCACTATGGGAACTAACAAAAGGGGGCGAATAACCAGTCCTCATCAACAACGCTGGCATCGCCAAAATACTCCCAGACCAATCCTTAGCCGCCCTCCAACAAATCTACAACACCATGTTAGACACAAATCTCACATCCGTAGCTGTCGTTTCCACCGCTTTCCTACCTCAATTGCACAAAGCCGCCAAGCCAAGGGTGATCAATGTGACTTCCGGCCTCGGGAGCATTCAAAATACCCTGACAAAGAAAATGAATAGATACCCGCTATACGGGGTGTGGAAGGTGGGGATGAACGGGGTCACGGCGCATATGCAGACGGCTAAGAAGGACAGGGCTACAGCGGAAGAGGCTGAAGGCAGGGCTCAGCAAGAGGGGCGAATCCGCTAGGTAGACCCTACACCCTAAGGGCACACAGCCTAACCCGCCCAAGCAGCTTGTCGATGCTGTGATCTAGTGGCGACTATATCCCCTATTCCGGAAATCGTAGCTCCGCCAACAATATCGAAGACTGCCACATCTGTACCCCATTCCCGAGAAAACCAGTTCCGCAGTTCGACGGCAACCAAGGAATCCGTACCAAACTCATCGATAGACTTGTTGAAGTCCAAATCCTCTATAGCAATCGCCAAAACCCTCGATAACTTCGCCGCCAGCGCGTTAGAAACCACTGCGGCCGCTTCCGCAGGAGAGCTCGCTTTGGTAAACTGCCTAAGGTAGTCAACACCCTCTTTGCTCGAGGCCTTTTTGTCGCGGCCGTGCCGCATAATGCTCATATGTTGCCGAAATATTGGATTTGCCATGAAGTAGGCATGATCTAGGTCACTTTGAATCTTCAAACTCAGACCAGTAATGACTTGTCCCCGGAGCTCCGTGAGCAATTCGCATGCAGGATCACAAAACCGACCCAAAAGGGCTAGGAGTTCTTCTTCTGTTACCGGTTTGAAAATAAGATTTGTGCTAAGACGGTCCATAAGATTTTTATTGTCCTTGACGGCACCGGCATCGAGCATTAAGCCTAGGTCGATGCTAACCCCCTTTTGCCCCTTTGCGACTCTGTGGCCTGCAAGGAGATCTTGGTAAGTGTTGCCAGCTGCATAATTGCTTTGACCAGGTGAGCCGTAAACACCGGAAATCGAAGATAGCATAATGAAGAAGTCTAGATCGTCAGGGAGGAGGTTGTGGAGGTGCCAAGAACCATGAACTTTCGGCCTGATTGATCTGCTCCAGTTTTCGAAGTTCATATTCTCAAATATGGTATCCTAATACGAAGTTAGTATCATCAACGGGAATGGGAAATCCCCCAATACGTACCTCCAATGCCATAGAGGCTTGGATGCAACCCTTGACGCGAGGCATAGTTTTCATACAGCCCTCTAGCACATCTCGCAATACAGATTCTTCTGCTATATCGCAAGCCGGTGTTGCAACAACTATCCCTTTCTCCCCCAACTCTTCTACAAGCAATTTAGCTTGATCCGTTCGAACTCCAAATCTCGATAGCAATATTAAATTTCGCGCCCCACGCTCTACCATCCACCGGGCAATGGAGCGACCTAGGCCCCCAAGGCCTCCAGAAATAACGTACGACGCATCTTCCTGAAATCCGTAAGTCGGTTTGGTATCAAGTATGGTCTATTTCGTTAGCATACCAAACGATCCAGCTTGAGATACGGTTCCCCTTACCGCAACAGAATCATTCTTATCAATCTCTACCACCATCTTCCCAATATTCTTCCCACTTTGCATTGATCGTAAAGCAATTTCGACCTCGGAAATCTTATAAACCTGTAGCGGTTCCGCCACGTGGAGCTTTCTCTCTTTTATTAACTCCATTATCGCTTTGAACGACTTTTCGATAAGGACGGCACCTCTCTCTGTCGACATTGATGCAAGATCGATAGCGCTGAACGTAACATTTCTTGCAAATGGAAACATTGGTAATTTACCTTCATGGGACCATATGTCTTTCTTTCCAATTTCAAGAAATCGGCCAAAAGGCGCCATGCACTCCCATGATGCGACCAAAAGTTCACCGGAGAGTGAGTTCAAGACAATATCCACTCCAATCCCATTTGTTAACCTTTTGATGGCTGTGGCGAACGCTGCGTCTCGACTAAAAAGAATATGCTCCTCCGGGAGACCATAGTGGTCCATGAGAAACTTTTTCTTTTCAGCAGTTCCCACAGTTGCAAATACCTTAGCACCGAAATACTGTGCAATTTGAATTGCCGCCTGGCCTGTCCCGCCAGCTCCCGAATGGATCAAAATGGTGTCCCCCTCTCTGATACGTCCAACCTCGACTAGTGAATGCCAGGCCGTAGTAAAATTCGATGGAATGGAAGCAGCCTGCGCGAAGGAAAGTGTACTTGGTATCTTCATAACCGCGGGCCATGCCGCCCTAGCGTAGGTTCTGAAGGTATCTAGCGCGCATGCGGCAACACGGTCACCGGGTTTGAACGGAGTACCCTCGCCGACGCGACTTATGACACCAGCGCATTCAGCCCCAAGGACCTTTTGGTTGACGCGGCCTAGCAGTGTCAGACAGTCCATGAAGTTAACTCCGATAGTGCGGACTTCAATTTCGACCTCGCCTAAGCCGAGAGGCCTGGAGTACTCGGCATCCTCGCAGAAATACAATGTATCAATCAGACCGAGATCTTCGATACTTAGTTTCAATGGCGGTCCACTGCCGAAAGGCTGGACCTTTCTCTCCTGAGGAACGACCCTTGATCTGACGTCGCTGTTCAGCCTTGGGGCTTCAAGTAATCGTGAAATTTGTAAGATACCGTCCTGTTCGACATATTCCTGCTCATATTGTTGGACCATGGCGCTCTTCACTTGCAGAATATGTTCGACATCTTTTTCAACATCCATCCCCGGCTGCTCCAAACCAAGTGTCGTGAATTTGAGTTTGGCGTTTTCGTTTGTAAGGGTCCTGCCCAATCCGATAATCATTCCAAATCCAGGCTGCTTTTCGGAGTTCCCTGTCGTCCAAAGCACAGCATTGGCAGTCGAGAGTATGGAATGGAGAGCGAGATATGAGTCATTATCCAGGTTGCTGAGCAAAGGTTGATCGACTTCGGTGATGAAAATATAGATGGCATTCTCATATTTTGCGCACGATGCCTCCTGAAGTGGCATGATCCCGTGTACCATACCAGAAGCTTCAATTAATCTGGACTTGAGATGCTGCGCAATATCGGATTGTATATTGGAGTCTATGTTCCCAACTATCACAATTTCCGAGACATCCGTATCTTCCCTGTTTTCCGTCCTGGCTCTTGAAATAATTAGACGGGACACGTGATGGAGGTTTTCATAATTATCGGGCACACAAAAATCAATCCCGGAGAAGCCAGCTGCAACCAGGACGTCATCCCACTTAATCTCGGGCACCAGGGAGGCAGGCGAAGGGTATTCCCAATCCGGAAGAAGTCCAAAGATGAACGATCTTCTATTGTAATCCTCATTTGTGACATTGACAAGGGCAAGTTTCCCATCCCTAAACCAGTCAGCTATGGTGGCATCTCACATGAGAGGGTTGACTTACGGCCCTAGGAGCTTCCGAAGATTTTTGAGGGAATCGTTAAGGGGTTTGCTCCCGAGATTAGCCTGACCGTGTTAGCAACAGAAAATATAAATTTCGAAAGACGGCTGGACTAACCGAAGAAGAAATAATAATGTCATAAGATGACAGTTCAAAGCCCTGTGCCTCTGGGTCTTTTTCGACGTCGAACTGTTTGAATTCAACATTGTTATGATGGGAGAGAGCTTCCTGTGCTTTGTGTAGAGCGTCCTCTGAGATGTTAGTATACTCATAAACGGAATATCTCGGAGTGCTCGGTTTGCTGTTCGTTGACAGAGTTTGCAGAATCTCTTTCGAGATTATTCCATCACCTGCGCCCAAGTGGAGGACTTTCATGGCAGGCGTCTTATGTGCCAGCGTGCTTATATATTTCGAAAGTGCCGGGATGATAGATCGCATGCTCGAGTCGCCGCCGTCCTCATATTTTAACTGGCCATCCCCATAAATAAGTGTCCGTGGTTCGATTTCGCCTTTAAGTATCTTGACGAGGTTTTGGCCAAGCTCGACAATGAGGTTCCCGTATCCTGACTCCTTTAATTTATCGGCGAGCGTATTAAGGTGTTTCACATCCCTTATGTGCTCGTTCCGCTGTGAATTGTTTTGGTCCAAATTGGCTTGCGAGACCTGGCACTTCATCCACTCTATGTACTTTTGAAAGTGGGATGGGGTATTTTGTAATTGCTCGTCCCCTATTTCTTCCAAGGCCAGGGTTATAAATCCCCGTATAAGAAGATCGATGTCTTCGAAGGACGCATCATTCGTCGTTAGTTCATTCCCACAGTATTTTGACAACTGACTGCAGTCAAGAAGATCGAGGTCTGGTTTTCTATCCAAACTGAAACACAGATCAACATCGACGTTCATCAGATCGGGCCGGTTTTCGACATTCATGCCAACACTGGTACACTCGAACCCTTCCATAAAGAGACGAAGCTGTTTGCCCTCATCATCCATCACGGCCAGGGAAGACAGCGACCCCCTATAGCCAACGAGTTTTGATTCCACGTAAACGCTAACGCTCTCCGCCTCTGGAAAATTGAGCCCGAAATTTGATACCCACATCTTGTGAATTCTTGTGGGTAGGAGAACTGCGGCTAACCGTCTGGTGTTTCCTAGGCATAAAGCAGGGATTGTTGATTGAATAATGCCGTCAAGGGATGTTGGGTGAATAACGTGTGGCTGCGCATATGGCGAACGTGTATCATTGCACCATTGATAGAGGGAGACGTCACAGATTGCCTGTCCTTCGTCACTGTAAGCAGTGTTTGTGAGTCGTTGGAAGGAGGGTCCGAAATTCAAGCCAAAGTTATCATTATACCAAAAGAGGTCATCGAGGGTATAATTACAAGCTGATCGGCCAGCTTGATACATTTGAGCATAATGTGCGAAATTCTCGCGCTGTTCGTTATCGCCGCCTATAGCGGTACTCTCGCCTTCGGAATAGTCGAGCCGGATACAACCATGTGAGTTTCCTATCCACTTGTTTCCATCAAAGCTGTAAAGCCTGAATTCAGACCATCCCGCGTCTTTGGACGACGAATCTTTAAGAACTCTCAGTTGGAACTTCGTCTCAATCCCGTCTGGGCCACTCGGGATCTCCAGCTCCACCTGGAATACAACGTCTTTGAAGTTGTATCCAACCACTTTGCGGTCTGGGTCGGCCACTTGCTTCGCAGCTTCAACAGCCATAGCAAGGATGCCGGCACCAGGGTAAATAATCCGGCCGTTAACCTAAACTCTGTTAACGAATAATCCTCCTGTCCCAAGTGCATGACCTATTTAAAATACCTTATGATCTTCAACCCAAGGCATCTCGAATACTTTAATTATATTCCTCCACGCCGGTTCCAGTTGGTTCCAGTCAGGGATAGGAGTTCCCAAGAGATCATGACGTCCATGCTTACGAAATCGAAATCCCGGACCACTGAGCCTCGACTCGTGCCAGTACCTCTGCGAATGATTAAAGGCGTATCCTGGTAAATCATGCAGTACTTTCCGTTGACTGCGCACTTTAGAATTGCTGCCGTACTCGTTGACAGAGGCCAAATCTACTCCGCAACCAGAGCAATGAAGGCGGCCCACA
The DNA here is from genome assembly GCA_032988465.1 of Onygenales sp. PD_10. Taxonomy (NCBI): domain Eukaryota; kingdom Fungi; phylum Ascomycota; class Eurotiomycetes; order Onygenales; species Onygenales sp. PD_10. The sequence continues at coordinate 13,265 of JANTQH010000184.1, forward strand.
GCTTCCAACATGGTTTGCGCGGCTGACACGTTGCGCCTGAGAAGTGAGGTGTAGCTGATCTCATTTTGCCGGCGAATCGGTACAAGAATGTCCCGGATTGGTCCCTGAAGCGCTGAGTGCGGCCCGATCTCGATGAGTTGAGTAATATCAATTATTTCTCTGTGGCTGCCGTCTAGCTTTCTGGAGATCTGGGGTGGCCGGGCACAAAGCTTGGAAAGCGCTCCATTAAGGTTCACTGGCGATACCATGTTGTCGATCCAATACTGACTCATAATAACGTCATCAGCATAAATGCGATCACTGGTGACTGACGAAATCATTGCTGGCGTCGATGGGCCCTTCACACCTGGTTCCAATTGCTGAATAACTTCGAGATAATCTGCTGTTATCGTTTCCATCTGCGGTGAATGGTAAGCAACTGGAACAACAAGCTTTCGCGCAAATATGCCCTCTTGATCCATCATCGATTTAAGAAAGTCGATCTGATCTTCGAACCCTGAAACTGTGGTGTTCTGCGGGCTATTCATACAAGCCGCAACAAGGTGTAGTGTCCCAAACTCATTTGCAACTTTTTCGAAATATGGCCAAAGTTTGAATTCAGGAAGTCCAACCGACATCATTGTCTGCGAGGGTCCATCATGTGTAGGACTAGTCAAAAGAGACGTTAGAGCACCACGGTAATATGCCAGCCTCCAAGAGGAACGTCGTGATATGAACCCTGCAGCATAGGCTGCCCCAATCTCTCCAGAGGAATGGCCAATCACGGCGGACGGAAAAATGCCGAAACTTGTGAGAAGGTCAACTAGAGCAATCTGTAAGGCGGTGCACAACGCTTGACTAAGCGCGGGTTCGTTGACTCTGGAATCGTGTTTGGATTTGAGAAGTTCATCTACCATGGTGAATATGTTAATCAGAACGGAGGCAGGGGGTTTGACTAACCAATAAGGAACCAACTACATCCTAGCTCACGAAGGTAAATGCTGGCACATTGAAGACTTTCCTCAAAAATTGGATACGATAATAGTTCCCGTCCCATACCATACCATTGGGCTCCTTGTCCGCTGAAAACGAACCCCAGCGAAGGCTTTTTTGTGGATAAGAACGGTTTCTGCATGATGTCTTGTAGATCGATATTTTGGATAGAATCGACAACAGCATAGGATCTCCATGATAGAAGGCTCCGTCGAGCGCCTAAGGTGTATGCCAAATCATCGAGGAAAGATTGATTCTCATGCTTCGAAGGAAGCTGACGAAAATAGCTAGTGTACGATCCAGCAAGCCTCAGCACACCCTCTTTATCAGCTGACGACAGAACGAGTAGTCTGGGCTTCAATTTAGGAAGGATTTCGTTCGATATTTTATCATCAATCACGCCTGTATCGCCATCTTTGTTGTTATCGGGTTCGGTCTTTGCGTCTTCTCCACTGCGCAAGGAACAGGGTAGCTCTGTTGCAGGCCACTGCTTATCCAAGTCGCACTGCAACGGAGGTTTGTCAACAGTAAAGTGATTACCTGCGAGATTGTTTAGACGCAAGAAATTATAGGCATCCTCGATCACGACATGGCAATTGGATCCACCAAACCCAAATGAGCTGATCGATGCTCTACGAAGGCCGTCCGATGGCCACGGGACCGCTTTTTCAGGTATCTGACTGGATGGTTAACTACAAAGAGAAAACGACTAAGAGACACTTACAACGATATTAAAATATTCTGTATCAATCTTCGGGTTTAGACGCTGAATATTGGTATTAGGGGGGATGATTCCCTTTTCAAGGACCAATATGGCTTTAACCAAGCCTGCCAGCCCGCTTGTCCCTTCCAAATGGCCGATGTTCGACTTTACGGCACCGCTATGATAATAATTTAGCATTTTCAACAGAACAATCCGTCCTGTCATGCAAGATGTGGAGACAGATACTTGAATTACCTCTCCGAGAGACGATTTAACGATGGGACTGGTATGAACTCACACGAATAACGGGTCTGCTGGGCTGCGATATCTCCCGAAAACTGCACCAAGCGCTGAAGCTTCTATCGGATCCCCCACGGCCGTGCCTGTCCCATGGGATTCCACAAATCGCGTAGTACCCAAATCCAGTCCGGCTTTGGCATAAGTTTCCTTGATAAGACGCTCATGGGCAGCGACATTGGGCTGTGTCAGTGTTGGGGTATAACCATCCGAATTCGCTCCAGTTGAACGAATAACTGCTCGTATAGTATCGCCATCACGTATACTATCAGTGAGACGCTTCGTGACGATCACAATTGAACCCTCTCCTCTGGCGTAACCATTTGCGCGCTCGTCAAAACTATAGCAACGACCGTTCGGTCCCAAAATCCCTAGATTCGTAAGTGCAGTCAGGGAATCGGGAGAAAATATCAAATTGGAGCTGACTACGAGACCCTTGAGAAATATTAGCATAGTCAACGGAGGCAATGGAGAGCAACCTTACCAAATCGCAGCTCCCACTCCATAGGGACTGGCAGGAAAGGTCAAGCGCCACTAGACTGCTTGAGCAAGCTGTTTCAACGTGGACGCTTGGTCCTCGAAAGTCAAAAAAATGGCTGATCCGATTTGCGAGCAGCGAGCCATCCACCCCCACGACGGTATACTTGGAAGCATGAAGAGGGTCATTCTGAACGACCGCCGCGTAATCGCGATGTGCTGTCCCAGAATAGACACTCGTCTTGGAACCGGCTATCTTCTCCATAGCGAGGCCGGCTAGAACGTTTTAGCATTCTAAACACGAGGGGATCAGGGGTCCAATTGTATGTACCATTTTCGAGCGCTTGGTATGCCGTTTCATAAGCAATACGGTGCTGCGGGTCAAGCAATGCAGCTTCTGCAGCGGTAATATTGAAGAAAGGGGCATCAAATTGCGCCAGGTCTCCTCCGATGAAATGGGCAGACGACACATATGTCTACACGACAGTCAGTAAATTCCTCCCATTATACATATGATATACACTTCAATGACGCCGGGTTCTAACCGTATCGACTCTGTCAGGATCAGGATGGTAAAACGTATCGATGCTCATTCGGTCCTCAGGAATCTTCCTGGAGCAACACCTTTTCTCCATCATTATCCTCCAAAATGACTCTGAGGATACTGCATCATCCGGAAGCCTAAAAGCAAGTCCGATAACCGCAATCGGCTCAAGGTGCGCTTTCGTGGGGGGCTGCATGCCTAGGTTTTTGATATAAGATCCACACGAAATAGGTAGAAACTCGCTGCCAACAAATTTATGAGACAATGCGATGGATATTTAGTTGACTCTGTGATTTCAGTTAAATTCCTAGAACAGGGAATCAGAGCAGTGTAGATGACAGAGGACACAAATCCAACATGCAGAGTCCTCTGGAAAGGCGACAACAGTTCAATCCGTATCCAGATCAAAAGGTTGGTACATTTTGACAATATCCAGGCCCATTTTATACCTAGAGCCGCAGGAAGCGTTTCTACTCAGGTCACAGCCCAAGGGAGACTCTATTCCCCGTGAATTGGTATGCTTGCAATCCCAGACAACCCCCGCACACAGGGACAGAGACATGTCGTGAACAAGCCATAGCAAGTGGTAACGAGATAGGCAATGATGTGAAAAATGAGAAACACAGATTCAATGCATATAAATGCTGTCACTGAATTGGAGCCCTCCAGACGCGGTCGTGAGACAGCAGAAGTGCGGAATACTCGGATGCGTGTCTTATGATGACTAATCCGTCATCGGCCCGATCAAACCAGCCCCTGACTGGCCGAACAAGCCGAAGCACACCTCACTTCTGATTGACAGCATCATGGTCTCATCTCAACAACAATCTTCCTTGCCGGTTTTGATTCTAATAGGACAGATCAGTGATTAATACTCAATGTGTATGACACATTGTCTGATCCACCGAGAATGGTTTGTGAGACCACCATCGCTGGCGCTGAGGACATATCCTCATGACCATCATTGACGATAAATATGGAACATGACTCGGGGCTATGATATGCCATATACAATGGATACCCGAGACATGGTACTTGCTAATGGGGTTGTCCAAATGACCGGCCTGTCTTCTACCCCTCACTTTCTATATACACAAGGGTGTTAAGATCAGCCCTACACAGAACTCAAATATTTGACTATTCGACAGGCTTCTCCCGGATAGCCAGTTACACGGATCTGGATCTGATCGTGTCTACGTGCAGGAGAAGCTGCATCCTCGTCCTCACTTCTATTGCTGGCTAATGCACATCGGCAGATGACCTGGACTCCCCGCCCCCAAATGAGAGGGAAGCTGGCGTACTCTCGCGCTTTCGGTCTTCAGCTAATCTCACCGCAGAAGCCGATATCTATCATTTCTGCTGTGGGCTAAATGAAACAATACCCAGGTGTACCTCGTGATAGGAGCCGCTGGGTAGGGTGATGTCTGAGGTCTTTCTTCTGCTCGGGTAGTTGGCATAAGGTATACCCACGAGGTATACTTCACTTCTGAAAACAAAAGCCTCTTATGCTTCCTAAATGGGAGTGTTTATATAAGTCATTAGACTCGACTTCATACCTTCCATCCTTGCAAAGCCAGACAGTCAAAGCCAATTTAGGGAGCTACCTTGAAAATTGATATCAGGCCACCCCCCTCCGACGCAGCCCACGATGCGACTCCTATGCCTCCACGGTCTAGGAACGAACAGCCAGATCTTTAAAGTCCAGACAGGTACATAGTAACCTATCCACGATCCCCAATCAGCCCATCAATCCATTAACAAACGCCCCATCAAAGCCGCCATCCGCTACGAACTAGGCGAGTCCCACGACTACGACTTCGTCGAAGGCTGCGTCCCATGGTCAACGGCGCCAGGTATGTAGTTATCAAGGCCACAGCATCCATCATAGGGAGTATATATCCAAAAAGCCAACCTCAACACTAGAAATAAAACCCCTCCACCCCACCCCCTCCCCCTCTTCCACCTTCACCTACTACAACCCCACCTCACCCCCAAGCATCCACCGCGCCCTAAGCGACCTCCACACCTACCTCGAAACCGAAGGCCCCTTCGACGGCCTCCTCGGCTTCTCCATCGGCGCCAGCCTCGCCGCCTCCTTCATCGCGCACAAACCCGCCGCCGAGCTGCCAATAAAATGCGCAATCCTCCTCTCCCCCGCTCCACTCGTTGACCCTCTGACGCTCGACCAGGGCCGGGGGAGTATCCGCTTCCTAGACCCGTTGGTTGATGGGGAGGTCATCGAGATACCGACGGCGGTGGTGTGGGGGGGTGAGGATGGGGTTTTGGGTGGGTATGGAGGGGCGGGTGTTGTTGGGTTGTGTAAGGGGGGGAAGGGGGTGGAGTATGTGCATGCGGGTGGGCATGAGGTGCCGGGGTCTGGGGGCGTGGCGGGGTTGAATGGGGCGGTGAAGATGATTAGGAGGGTTATTGATATGGTGAGGAGGGAGGAGGAGGGGGCGGCAGCGGGCCAGGTGGCTAGCTGATGGAGAGAGTTAGATATCTGGAATATATGACTGAAGATGGGATGGGAAGAAAGGGATCTCATAGCATGATGTAACTAGAGAACTGAACAAAACGTTAATGTTATCCTTTGTAAGACATAAGAGATCCCAAACTAAACCGAGCCGAACTGACCCTATATAGAATGGGAAGGGTGGAGATATATATACACTCGGGCATGATGCTGCACTGTACAACTCAGCGGTGAAATGGGACAGACCAAAACATACGGTGGGGGGGTAGAGATGGGGGAATATAGAAGGGAATACATAGTTATCCGCTCTGATGAAACCTAAAGAAAGAAAGGAAGAAGGAAGGAAAAGAAACTGTACAAGGAAAGGAAAAGAGATATAAGTAGATATAAGGAAAGGAAATATATATATCAGGCCCTCTCTCTCGTAGGGGATGAACGCGTTGAAACAAGAAGAGAAAAGAAAAGAGAATGAATCCTAAAGAAGGATCTGATTCCATCACAATGACAGCCACCCCATTACTAATTTGAAATCCTCATTTCATTCCAAACTCCCAATTGCCTACCTATTTATTAAATAGGTCCGTTCATGCTATCCACGCCAAGAATCCCACCTTGGTGGAAGTGAAGCCATGGAAAGAAATAAGATGAAATGAATTGAAGGATTGGAGAACTGAAAAAAAAAAAAAGGCTGAGCCTAACAATACAACTGATCACCACTCAAAAGTAGAGCAGAAAAGAAAACAATAGAAGAAGAACTCCCCTAACTCCGTTTTCTACATGCATATGAACCAAATATAAGCGGCGAGAAGATGATCTGAAAAAAAAGAAGGCCCTCGAAAACACGAAAAAAGGAGTTGATATCCGCCCAACCAGACCAGCCAGACCAGAACCAGAATTTAACCGAACCGAACAGTAAGTAAGTTAAGAAAAAGAAAATACATCATAGAAAATTTGGTCTGTTTGTTTTGTTAGCTTGTTTGTTTTGTCGAATCCGGCCCGACGCCACACACCATGGTATGGAATGAAATGAAATGAAATGAGGGAGATAGGGAGATCATGATCATGATCATTATAGGTAGGATTTTTTTTGGTTCATGATCCATTTCATTTCATCATTTGCTTTGGCAATCCTTATATATCCGAGGGTAAAAAATTTGTTTGATGAGAAAATTTTAAAATGTGGGCAGGCAGGGAATGGAAAAGTGAGATGGGGATATCTGTGGAGAGCCAGGCCTTATTTCCCAGTATCATCATTACGCGATAGCGGGGGATGCGCGCTTCCATTCCGCTTCTGCGTTGGGCCATTTTCCTGAGCGTTTCCGTGGTCGCTCTCTTCTGTGAGTTCTGTTAGGCCAAAGGCCCCCGATTCCACATCGTACGAGTGCATTAATCCCTCCCGGTCACTCGGGCCACCAAAATAGTGGAGGCTGGAGGAACTTCGTCGGTGGTCGTTGCTTCTTCTGCTTTGTAGTGATCGGCGGGTTTGAAGGGACGTGATCCCATCAGTTGGGATGCCGTCTTCGTCATCCCCCTTCCCGTTGAGCATCCCCTTTCCGTCAGGATCGGTTCGTGACAAGTTTAGGAGGTAGACACCGGCGAAGATGACGAGGAAGCCACACAATAGGGATATGGTGTTGACGCGGTCTGTAGTGTTGAAGCCCCGGAAAAGGATAAACGAGGCGCATAATGTTGCGGTGGTGAATGTGACGTAATATAAAGGGTTTACTCTGGGATGGACATCAGCAATAAGCCAAGGAACATGAAGGGGACGGCACGTACATTGATGTCGAGAATTGACTGAGCGCCTTGTTGAAGTAGTTCATCTGTGTCAAGATGCAGCAAACGACAACAATAGCGAACGCATACGTCGAGGGGTGCGTAAGCTGGTTATGGCCGGCCAGCGTGAGTTTGAGTGCAATCCCAAACGCCTTAACGGACATGACTGATACTGAGCCGACGGTCGAGCAGATGGAGATGTAAATGAGTGGGTTCTTCTTTCCGTATACTGGAGCTACTCTATATATCATAACGGTCGAGAATATGGCGACCGCTAGACAGTAAATAAGGAAACCTGCCACACAATTAGCGCTATAAAACATGGGATTATACATCGCGATACTCACCCGGTTGAATCGCATACTCCAAGATCTCGTCAACGGTCTCAATGTTTTCGTCTGGTGGCGCATGGAGAACGATGATAACGGAACCGAGTAACGCCATTGCGCAACCCAGCTTTCCGAGTATTCCCAACCTTTCATGCAGAAAATAGGCGCCCAGTACAGCACTGCAAGATATTAGCTGCATAGCCCTGAACCAGATCTCGGAAAGCATTGAGCCTTACCCAATAAGTACACTCAGGGCTCCCAACGGCGTCACGAGAATGGCGGGCGCAAAGGCATATGCGGCGAAGTTGGCAATTTCTCCGACAACCACTACACATCAGGTGTCAGCGCGATCAGTTTCTTCAGGAAAGTCACAATGGCTCCGTACATGTTACTATGCCCCCCCACCATATTGGACTTTTCAGATATGAGAATCCTTCTCCCTCAAACCCATGCCTATCAGATGCATCCATCAAGCCCTGGAGGAAGCAATGTTAGTTTGGCGATTGATGACCGTATGATATCCCGCCTTTACATCCGGTTGGGAAGAAGATAAACGGAACCGACCTTTTTAGTAATTACAAAGCTAGTACCTATAAATGTACGTAGTGAGTACGAATTCGATCATAAGATTCGTCAACCAAGGGCATTCTTACCAATAGCCATTGTTGACAGGATGGCCAAAGCCAACCCGATATATCTAGACAAAGCTCCCACATTAGCTTCCCAAGCCCATGCCATTCAATGGCAGCAACAAGCAGACACAAGAAACTAACTTGTCCGAAACCATTATGATAACAATCTGGAGCCAGTCGCTCCCTCCACTCCGAGGACCTCAATGCTGACAGTGGAAACAAACGCGCAACGCAACGCAACGCAAGGGCCCTAGAGCTCGAATCGCAAAGTGCCGGAGTATACTGTCCGCCCAATAGGTCTCCAATCGCGCAGAAATCGAGCCAGCAAGTTCTGCAGCAACGCGACGTTGGGTAAACAGACAGCGGTGGTCTAGATATGTAGAATGTACAGAAACGAGCGACGGGTCCGTTGGGGACAGTAGAAGGAGCGGAAGGTCACGGCGCAATGGCTGATCTTTTCGAGGGAGATCGAGCAAGCCTCGGACAAACGGGGTGGAATGCGACGGCACGAGTCGAGATATCGAAGGCGGGGAAGGCCGTCGGGCAGCCAGCGGCGGAGAGGGGAGGTGTGAGCGGCGAAGACTGGACCGGGGACAGCCCAGCAGAGCAGTTGTCAGTCAGTCAGCAGCCAGACAGTCGGGCACAGCAGGCGCAAGCAGGACACAGGGCACGGAGAGGCAGCGGGAGAGCTGGGCGGGATGGTTCGTGGCGAGGCAGAGGAGGGTTTGATTAAGGCCAGGGTGGATGTTTCAGGCACAGGCTAGACGCTAACTCGGCTGGCGTGTCTCGCCCAGGCGCAGAGCCGCGTCATTCGGCTGCTTATGTAAGCTCCCCGTGATCTTGATAGCAGATTCCAGATAGTATCAACAACCAGCGAGATGGACTGGTATCCAGTGCATATTGCGACTCATGGTGAGAGTGGAATAACTGCGTCATGAGATGCCATGATATATGTGCAAACTCAGGCCAGCTGTCCTCAACGCGGACGTTGACTGCGCCCCCCTCCTGCTCCTCATCTAGTAGTTATCCGACCACACATAGCATCACCAGCCTAGATACTACCTATCGAGAAGAAGAAACCAAATACGGATAACTTATACGGATTGCATCAACCCAACAAACCCTTGCTGCATTCCTCTTATACTCTTGGAAGAGACCCCAACATTCTTCCACACAGATCTCCCAAAGTTTCCCATCAACCGCTACTACCACGATGTAACTATCCAAGGCAAACCGTCAACTACCTACTATGTAACCAACGCTCAAAATCTCGCTCATAACCTTTTATATGGGCCCTCCCCATTCAACCTCCTATTCATCATCTTTGGACGTGCCCCCAGCCCACGACAATCGTCAGAAATACAAAGTTCTCACAAGCGCGAAACCCCGACGACGATCGACAACCATGATCCATGATTCCCACAGATCCCAGGCACCCGACATGTTTGACCCTCTCCCACGCACGACACCCTGCCCCTTGCCCGGAATGGGGATAGTTGGCTTTCTGGCCACATGGCTGGAATAAATACATGGCAAGTAGACGCGAGACGGTTGATTGCATTTATTATATTACCAGCGTTCAAATTTTTTTTACCGAGTTTTTTATTTTATTTTGAGAAATTCAGAGCCCCTTACATAGCGCTTGGTCATTGGTAGATGGGCGCCGTTCAATGTACCACAGAAAATATTAAACGTTTAGGGGGGTCTAGCATATCTCTTCCACTCCTTTCTATGCACAATTGCATTCCCAGACGGAGCGAAGCATCAATAGCAGGACTGCCGGGTTCAGAGTATGTAGTGGGCAAGATTGCCATGTAAGTTAAAATAAAATGAATTGAACAGGCAGAGAAAGAAAGGTAGATGAACAAATTCTAGTTTGAAGAAACGGGGAATATAACAACAGCCAGACACCTATTCAATCACATAACTGTCCGCCAGAGTCTTCACATCCTTTGAAAAGTTCACTGATTGTCCGTCCATATCCAATAACGACACAGACTCAACATCCACATCCACAAATGGCGTGGCCTTCTGGAACCGTACGCTCATGGGGAAGAATTCGTTTTCGTCACCGTTGGGATCTGCGGATTCGAACTCGAAGCTACCAGACGGGTTTGACTCATCTATGGAGCCAATATTCCAGTCCAAGCTGTCTCCAGTGACTTCATAGATGGCGTCGAAATTCGTTATCGTGGGCTCGACAGTGCCGAATGGGATCGTAACAATGACATCTTTCAGTGACTCCGAACCATTAAGTTCATACTCCACCGTAACAGTGCTAGACTCTGCCCCTCTATTAATCCACACAGTAAATGTGAGCGGGAGGATGTCTGCATCTTCAGAACCGGTGACGCGCCATCGCAGGACTGCAATCGAGATGTTATGAGGAAAATCCCTTGTAGTGTCCTTAAGCTGAATAGTTTTGGTGTTGTTAAACAGTGCCTTGTCGACGTTGGGATGTGTGCGGAAGACAGCGCCATGTGAGGGATTGGCAACCAAGTCAAGTTTGACCTTAGTAAAAGAAGAATCTGTGATGCGGAGTTGAAGATCGCCCTTGATCTCATATGATTTGACCGCACCATCGCGGGAAAGTTTGGCGGAAACCGTCTCTGCAACAATAACATGGACAGGCTCTCGATCGCTGGATAAAGAGGGTCGCGAAGGTGTAGCATTGCCGGAGGCAGCAGCTGCCGCGGGAGCGGGGGATATCAAAGGCGTGTCCTCGGCCTCAGGGCCAAGATCCCCTCTAACCTTTTCGTATATATCCGTGGCTTTCGATTTCTTTCCAAGTTGCATTCCCTTGCCTCTTGTCACCAATGGTCTATATCGTTGTCAGTCAGATGATATATGATCATGGATATACGATTACGCCGATGCTGGAACTCACTTGGTAAAGGTCTTCTTTTTCTCAGCCTCATAGCTGTCGTATGTGTTTGTAGTCGCAGGTTGTGCGGGCTGTGTGTAAACCGGGTATTGTGGGGTGCGAGGGCCCATTCCACCACGAGTATTTCTGGCGGCCTCTTTGCGTTGCATCTCCAATTGTTTCGCCTTCCGCTTCCGCTCTTCGCTAGCCTCGAGCTCTTTGTTCTATAATCGAGTTAGCAATGGCGATGGGTATTCGGTGTCTGGGAATGGGAATGGGGAGGTACGTACTCTTTCGATTATCTCCTGCACTCTTTCCTCATGACTCTCCATCTCAAGGAAAGTCCTTATTTGCGACAGGGAGAGGTTCTCTCGATACCCAAGAGTAACAAGCTCATCGAAGGCACTGAGCAGCTCAAAGGCATTTCGCACAATCTCCCGTTCATCCAGACTCTTGCAAATGCTGGTGACCACCTGGGCGAAGAGGTGCAGGCTGTCTATGTCCTGAAGAATGTTGGATTGTCGGTTTGTGATAAGGACAATGTACAGCTCGTCCAGCGGCTGGTAGACAAAACGGACGTTATCCTGCTCGACGGTAGTGTGTTGGGTGCCCGAGTCAGCCAATTTGGGGAACGACGCCAACAACGCCTCTATCCGGGAGCGGGCGATTTCACGGAACTGGCGCGAGAGTACTGCTTTGCCCCCGCGAGTACATATGGACGCTGCGAGGACGACCTGTTGAAGTCAGCTCCGGCCGGAATTGCATCGTTTCAAATGGAACTCACCATCTTGGCAGTTAATGTAAGGTGAAATAAGGCTGATCTGACTGTGGCGGAAGCTGTGAGGGTGGTTGTTGGCAAAGCACAGGAGGACGGCGTCGCTGTGGAGGAGAGTCAAGAGGATTGTTGTCTTGATGCTGGCCAAGGAGCGAGGTGGCCCGTGCACGAGGCGGCTCTTGTCTCGCTTAACAAAAGGGAGGAAAGCTGACCTCGCGCCTCCGACGACAACCACCAGCACAAAGCCCGACGAACGCCTCAGTTGCTCGTCGCGGACCATCAGCATATCGTCTCGCTCGTCATATTTGCCGGACACCTGTGCCTTTGCTCGTATCTACACCCTCTGTCCCGTCCTGCTCGCTTGGTTTGGCTACCTGGGGCGATTTGTTTGGCACCACGCGCAATATATCGAGCAGCCGCAGATGAGTACCAACGACCTTTTTGATCTGCCTATTCCATGTGATATCAACCAGCTGCGGAGATAATTTTAATTTCACTATGTTCTCCCTGTGACCTTTTTGAACCCACGAACGCCCTGCAACAAACGATGGAACCTGTTGCTTTCGATGACAGTATGGAGGTGGTCGCGTCAGAAGCTGGCCACGGCCACGCTGGTCACATCGACGATATCGAAATCGACCTCGATCTTGCCCAAGACCGCATTCCTGAAGATGATAATGATGTAGTTGTGGAGGATGCTTCCGCTACTGCCTCGGATCACCCGACTGGAGAGGAAGAAGGCACATATGATGCCGACATGGCTGACGGCGAATTTTTGGGCGGGGATATATCGGGCTCTGGATACCACCAAGGCCCGCAAGAATCCTATCAGTTCGAAGATGATTCCGCATATCATGACCCCAACGAGTACGAAGCAGAAATGGAAGATGAATACGAAGAGGATATCGATGCCCCTATCCCCGATAATGGCGTTCAGGACACAAACGAGCCTAATGAGGAAGCGGAAGAGGAAGAAAAGATTATTGACAGCAACCAACCCGTGGTCCCTCAAGCTCTGTCGAAACCGGAACAAGGTGAAGCTGAAGCATCCGGTACTTCATCAAGAACGGGACAAGAACCTGCGATTGAAACCGGGATTGAGGAGCCTAGCCGGCCTGAGAAAATAAATTCAAATGATGACACGCACACCCTGCAAGCCGCAGCAGTTTCCGAAGCCATGGACCAAGCTAAAAGCTATGAGGATGACACTGACAAGCACTCCGCCGCAGAAGGCGAGCCTACAGAAGGCCAGGTGCAATTCGAGTCGCAAGGCCTCGACGTCGAGCAACGCCAGGAAGCGGGTTCCGATATAACGGAAACATATCATCTTGTTCAGCCTGAAGATTATGAAGACCAATCAGTCCAGGAGGAGGGAGAACATGCCGGAAATGGACCGACTTTACATGCAGTGAAGGTCCTATATCAGGATAATGAAATTTCGCTCTTCCCGCCTGTGGAGGGCGACCCATCAGAGACATTTTTCCTAGAGGACGAGGAACTGGCACATACGCCCATTGGACAACTTGTAGAAGCTTGCCGTCAGGTGCTGGGTGATCATATTGGCGAAGATGAAGAACTAATAATGGATATCGAGTGTCTTAGCCTACATTTACCAGAGGTAAGAGTTATCCCCAAGCCCCTTGGCCAGAATTTTACTAACGTGAATCATCAGTACTCTATCGGCAAGTCTACTATATCCCTAGCCCAAATCATACGGGTGTATCTTGATCTCTGTCTTCATGACGGAATCAACGACCCCGAGCCCCTTTATATATCCCTATCCACAAGATCCACATTCGAAGCAGATTTCAGACACCTCACGACAGTAGCCCAAGAGGGCAAGGGGCTGTCTTACATTCAAACATGGGAAGACTATGATCTTGATAAAGCAGAAGGAGATGTGTCGCATCCAGATGGCGAAGAAGGAGTGGCGGATGGCGCTAGGGCCCTAAGTGAGACGCATTCGGATCATTTAGCCCCCCTTAATGAAGAAGAGGTAGCTCCCGATACCACTACGGAAAAATCTCCGCCAGGCCATTTCAGCCAAGGTCAACCTATCGAATCCGCAGATCAAGGCCCGCTAGGCCCTACAGACTCCGATCATCACCCTCCGCCTAGTTTTGATCATGCTCAAACAATTCAGGATGAGTTGCAACCCAGCACTGGTAAATATGATACTTATGAACAGTACGACACTAGAGAAAATGGTGGCGGTGAGTTTAACCAAGACGGGGGAGAGGAATCTGAGGTGCAACAGGAAGTTGAGGAGGAGGAGCAGGAGGAAGAAGAGGAGGAAGAGGAAGAGGAAGTGCAGGAGGAGCAGGGAGAGGAGGGAGGCGATGAAAGAGAAGAATATGAGGGTATGTCCCACATTCCTTGGCACCTGAAGCTTTGATTGCTAACGAGACCACAGAAGAGAACCTGCAAACCGAGGATACGGGTAGCGCCGTCCAGGCTGATGCTGTTGCCACTGATCGTAGCCCAGCCCCAGCAGAAACAATGCATATTCCTACAGTAGACCTTTCTCGGGATGAATCGGATGAACAACCACCAGAAAATTATACTCAGCGTTACGAGTTCGGAACAGAAACAACTTTCGACGAACAACAGGAAGCTACACCTAACGAAGAGCTCGCCGAGCAATACGAACAGGAGGAACCTCAAGAGGAGCACGTTGAACACCATACTGAGGTTTTAGCGGGTGAAGATGCCCCCGACAGTCACGACCAGCCCGCCACCAACAATGACCTTCATATTGAAATTGATCTGGGAACTAATGACATCAGCCAGTCTGAGCAAGCTTTCGATAGCCATGACCTCGGCGACGTGGACGAAGGCGAAATTTACGAAGAGTCGTCGGCCATGGAGCGCACAAATACCATTCCCTTGAACGCTCAGGAAAACCAACCTCCAACGCTTGTGGTCGAGGATTCCGCCGAGAGACCAACGACCCCAGAGCCAACTGATGATATTTTTGACATCGATGAGGACCTGTTCAAAAGTCCCATGGCGGAAAACCATGACAATTTTGCACCGGGCAGCCCTTTAGGTGGACCAGATCCCGAACTCTTCAGTTTCCCCAATGAAAAGCTCCCTACCGCAAGCCCAACTTTAGAGTCTGGCGAGATCAGCTCCAGGGATGGATCTCCTGCTGGGGATCTCAATGAGCCCTTCCCGTCTACCTCTCTAGACAGAGAAATCCCAGGTCCAGATACCTTACCCGCAGTCGACAGCCCCAAATCGACGGCAAAACGAACTTTCATAGACGCCGACATTAACGATGCTGAGAGCTCTACGCCAGACATGAAACGCCACCGCTCGGAGTAAACACCGCGATCGATATTACGCACGGGCACGATTAATCCGCCCCGCATGACCGACCCAATGGATAACCCCTTTTAGGACTGACGAGCAGCTGTGACGACGATCGTGCTAACAAAATCAGACAATACTAACTAGGGCTCTTTCGGTCAGTGTACGGCTTTCAAGGTAAAAGTTGACTAACCATTTCGATCCTCCGCCTGTACTTATCATCCTCTTCACCTGTTTCCATTCACTATCCTGTTCTCCCCACCCTTTCCCGTCTTCCGGAATCTCTACCGATTTCTTTTCGATTTTAAACAACACTTTGTTCCTGCGTCTGTGTCTAGCTCGGCATTCCCTTGACCACACCTTTCGTCCAGACCCGTTCTGGACTATTGGCAAATGCTTAGACCCTGGTTCGCATATCATTTCCACAAATGATTCCTCCCCCGGATGGAATTCGTGGAACCACGTTCCCTGGCCATAATGTTGAGCCGCGGAACCCGATCAATTGAAGAACCGCCACACCAGTGGTCCTTCTAGTGTAGGTGATTGATGGACGACGTCCCAGGGTGGCTACTATCCTACCTCTCTGGCCTTTCCTTGTTTTCCTTTCCTCCCCTCTGCAGGGGTTCAAAAGAGATACCGTGACATTGAAATTTTTCGCTACATATGTATACCCCGGCAGATCCTGTCACAGACCTTGCATGATTAGGGCGTTTTTGTCTTCTCTTTCTTTATGTCGGGTCGATTTATTCCATGATTGATTACTATGATGGCGATTGCCGGTAACTTCGGCATGGAGCTCGCTGTACCGTACGAGTAATTGTCTCCCTGTTTTTCTCCCGCGTGGCGGTGTGCGTGTCCTTGTTTGTTCCATCCCTCATCCTCACCCTAAATGCATATGCGCACTCGTCTTCCGAAACAAACACACACCATCCCCCTTATCCTCCCCAGCCCCAGCCATGGCACACCTTACTGTCTCCGACTCCACCAATCCTGTCTTGCCTGTTCCATCTCATCATGTCTTGAGTTTCATAACCCCTCTCCGTTCCCACTCTATTCTGCATCCCCTCCATTTCGTATCCCATCTTCTATCATATTCCATTTTCCCCTTTACGAGCCGAGCCGGAAGGGCTCGATAACTCACAGATGGAAGGAGAGGAGAAGTAGGAACGGCCGATTGAATGGATTTATTGATCGATCGGTTGACGGATGGATGATCTATGTATCTCTAAACATCCCCCCCCCCATCTAGTTTACCTTAACTTATTATAGCTGTCTTAGTTTAAAAAAAGGAAGAAAGGAGAAAAAAGAAAAGAACTAATCTATTTATTTGTCTATATATTCCTCATGAATAAATCCAAAAAAAAAAAAAAAAAAAACAAGCCCTAGGGAGATCAAGGTCAAAAAGAGCATAAAATAATAATAAAAATAATCCCATCTCATCACAAAATCATAAACACCCATCCCATCCATCATATATCCAAAAAAGAAAAGAAAGAAAGAAAAAAAAGATTCATAACACCCTTATCCTTAACGGAGCACCCGCCTCTCTAACTAATAGATCTTACCGCCCACCCGCACCCATAAAAGGCCCCGTACCGCCTCCCCCACCACTATCGAAAATCCCCTGCTGATGCATCGAATACGCGCCCTTATTGGCACTCGCACTCGTACTGGGCGGTATTTCCGCGCGTGAATGTTGCGGTTGTGCTTGTTGTTGTTGTTGTTGCTGCTGCTGCTGCTGTTGCTGTTGCTGTTGGAGCTGCGGTGGGAAATCAAACATGGGTGTAGGCATTGACATAGGCATGGCCGGCCAGCCCATACCCATGCCTCCCAGTGCCCCGTTTCCGTTCCCGTTCACGTTCCCGTTTCCTGCTTGGGATGTAGCTGATGCGTCGACGGTGGCTGATTGGATGTAATTGTCCCATGCGTCCTGTTTGAGGGGGGGGGTTTGGTTTGGTTAGCGGACGTTGGTTTCCCAGAAATAAATAAAAAAAAATATTAATGAAAAGAAACGGAAAAGAAACATACCCAGTCCAAATTTAACTGCATATCCGGCATCTGACCAAAGATCCCCAACGCGGACGGGGTTCCCGTATCCATCATCCCTTGCTGCCCGCCACCACCAGCAATCCCGCCCACATTCTCAAACTTCAGCATCGGATCGCCAAACACGGACGGACTCCCCGGCAGCCCCATCGGAGTCAACCCGCTACTCAACAAGCCCAGCGTCATCGCCGCATTCTGCTTTTCATCCTGCAGCTCAAACGGGCCGCCGGCATTCGCACCACCAGCACCCGCAGTATTATTAGTAGTATTTGAATTGTTAACATCACAATTGCTGGTCCCATTCTGCTGCTGCATCGATATCTTTTCCAATAGCAAGTCCATAATCGTCATGGCCTTCCACGCATCCAGCGAGTGGTCTTTAACCTCATTCCAAATATCTCTCGAGTGCTTCAGCATTTCCTGCTGCTGCTGACACGTGGTATCGCTATCTACCACGCGGCTAGCAGATGGTGAACGTGGATTCGTCTGGAGGCCCTGGTAGAGGTCCAGAGCGATGATGGTGCCGGCCATGAGGAAGTCGTGCATATTTACCGTGTTCATGTAGCACTTGCGGCTAAACCCTACCCGGCCGCAGCGCTTGAATTCGGCGTGCAGCAGGGATTGGATGCGGAGGAGTTCCATCGCGCTGTCGATGCAGGTGCGGCGGGAGTAGAGGTAGCGGGTGTTTTCGCGGGCGCGGTAGAGGAAGCGCCGGTGCAGGACGCATTGGGATTTGTGGTAGACGTTGGCGACCTGGTTTTTTTATAGTTGCTTGATTTAGCAAATAGATTCCTGGGATTTAACGAATAGTTGTTAGTAACTCACCTCGAATCTTGCAAGAAACACCCGCTGCGGCTCCGTCCCGCACTCAATATGCGGTCTTATCGCCAGCCGTTCCGGAATCATCTCCCTCGCCTGTCGAAGTAGATGGTCAAGCTCCATAATGTTCTCATATGACAAGCCCTTCACCTTCTGCGTCTGCTCTAGCACCTCGCCAAAGGCAAACACAAGCCGCGCCTTGGCGATAATGTGCGAGATGGGGGTTGGCTCGTTGAGCGGCCGCTCGGGCGGGAGCTCAACGGAATCCTCGCCAAAGTCGTCATCGTATATATTCCGTGGTAGCTCCGTGTCGCTGTCACCGGTGCGGATCATAGCGGGAAGCCCGACTTGGAACGAAAATACTATATCTGCCTGTCGGATATACGACCACACTCGTCTTCGCATTTCGCCTTGGAATACCGAGATGGTGGGGAACATTTTTGCATCGCGATGGTAGCCCATTCGCATGGCCAGGCGCGCAATCATCCCGACCAACACCCAGACGGAGACCTCGGATTCTTTCATTTGCAACTGATCGCCGTGTAGATGGAGGACGAGCGTTTCCATCAGATACTGGTGCGGTTTTGTATAGTCGGCTAGTACAAGGCACTGGGCCATGGAGTTTCGATATGTGGCAGCGAGATGTAAGCTCTTCCCTCGATATTCGGGCGGCTCGGCTTCTTCGAGATAGTATGATAGCATAGCTAGTCGCAGCATGGCGAAAACCATACCTATCCAAACAATGTTCGTTTTCGATGGGTCCTCCCAGTGCCGTTCATACTTCGAAACGTTAGCATTCAAACGGCACACAATAAATGAGGAAGCAAAGAATATACCTCTTTTTGGAACGTCGGGCCATGAATAATATCTATAGAGAATCAGCAGTCCATCCCACAATTTTTCCCTAGCTCCAAGAAACTCACGAGTAAACAAATCATAAGTATTAAAATACCGCGATATAAGCATATCAGTCGTATATCGTGAAGGGAAAGTGGCCATAATCTCTTTCTCATTAGGGGGTTTCATCGCGCCGAAAATTAACGAGGGACCCAAATCCTGATCCTTCTGATGATTCGCAGCCTGGACTCTCTCGACCTGGTCCTCGTACTGTTTCTTATGCGTTGCAAAGTACTGTTTGACTTCCGATATCTGCCCCAGGATCCTCCCGTCAGCATCTCCCCTAATATAACCACGGCACATATAAGAATCCATCACTCACATCACTAAGCACGGCCATCCAATGCGCCTCACTAATATAATAACTCTTCTGTGTCTTCGCATCCACCTTCATAACGCCAAAGGACTTGGTCACCTGCTCAGTATCACTCTCGTCCTCCCTCCCTTCCTCGTCCATCTCATCCTCGAGATCCAACTCCTGCGTATCCTGTCTCGACACGGAGCTTCCCGTCATGCTGCCCGATATCGCCGCAGCAGCGGCCGCGGGCCCAGCCGACTGCGACCCATTTGTCATCAACGACAGTACCAAGCCTTCCAGCCGATCGATGCGGTTTTGCATATCGTCGGGGGTGGTGGGGGAGTTCTGGCTGCTGGTATTCCGTTTGCGGTTTTTGGGTTGCGCGTAGGTGCATGAGGTGCCGTCGTTGCGCTTTACGCAGTTTTCGCAGGGGACGGCGCGGTTGCATTTCAGCCTGGGAAATTTCCAAGTCAGACGACTTTATCTTCCAGGGTTTTCTTTTCTTTTCTTTTTTTTTTTTGCCCAACGATGGTGAAGAGGCTGGCTTACTTCCGATTTCTGCATGGTGCGCAGGAGAGAGGGACGCGGTTCCTTTTCCTGATTATTCGAAACTGCCCTTCGGGGGAGTGGGTGCTCGCGCTGGACGAGGTGGTGGATGGGGGCGTGGGAGACATGGTGGGTATCTGTCGGGGGGTATCACAGGCTAAATAAAAGGGTGTGAAGTCGAATACGGCGTCCACACACCAATGCAGGTGGGCTCAGCTCGTACTGGCGCGGAGCTGGAGCGGGGAGGAGAGACTGGAGACCGTACGGGCGCACAGATTAGCCCGCATACACGGGCTGGCAAGACAGATAGACAGACGGAACTCACCCTTCCCCTGCAGGCCAGACACGGGGGATCAAACGAGTACGCCACGGAAAATTCTCTCTGGTGAGAGATGGGAATGGCCAGGTTGCGATAGGCCGAGGGTCGAGTTGACTATGGCGCAAACGCAGACGAGCCAAGTCAGCAAAAAACGGGAATCTCGCAGGAGAGGAGGCTGGGAAGGATTGAAAGCTGGCGAGGCAGTGTATTTATTTAACAGCGCAACCCCTCGGCTCAGCCCAGACTGGTTGTTTGCTTACCCCTGCTGGATGGAAGTCTTGCGCGGGGGCTGCTTATTAACGAGGCCGGCGACGGGGGGTGGCCAGCAGCGCAAAGCAGAACAAGATGATAAATAGATGGGGATAGGGATGGAGAGGGAGAGGGAGAGGGAGACGGCGAGAGAGGGCTCAGAGGGAGGGGGGAGGCGAGGAGATGCGCCAGAGGAATGTTTTCGCTCAGAAATGGGTTGGCGATAGTCCAGCCCGGTGGTTAGCGCATGCTGGATGAGGTCGTCAATCAGCCCCCAATCACAGGCGGGGAACAACGACAAGGTTTCCACGGCCTGCTGGCTATCCCAACCTCTGCAACTGCTGGAATATTGGGGATTCCCTTATCCCCGGTTCCCCCGAACCATATATCTCGAGCCTGGCCTCCCCAGAAACAGATCAGCCAGGTTAAGTTACTAATTCGTGACTCACAGCATGGATCTCTCGACGGAGACGCTGAACAACACGCAACATCCCTGGCACTGAGCACCTGGAGAGAGACTGACTGAGGAATCCAGGCAGCCACATTCGTCATTCCGATAGTTAACTAACACTGTCTATCCCTTCACGTTACAACCTCATAATATTTGGATATCTGGCCGTCGAGGTCGTGGGATCAGAGGGCCTATCACCTAAGAATCCAACTCGCCTCAACATACGGAACCCAGCCAAAGCCGGGCCCAAAGACCAAAGACATGGGAAGAGATGCGCAGTTCTTTATTTATTTAACCTATCACGTCTTCGCATTCGCAGCCACAACCCAATCTACATGTCATGGCAAACATCTCTCTGCAACTACAGTACTCTGTACTCTCCACTTCAACTTCTCCAGTCCATATATCTGCAAGCATGACAATACCTCCTCGAAGAGCAGAGAACGAGTATATTGTCGAGGATGACGGGGAATCATCAGATGCACAAGGGGATGATGGCAGTGACAGTCTTACAGACTTCCTCCTGAGATGCTGAGGACATGGCTATGCCCATTTACTTCCCCCAGTAACTAGTTAATACTAGTTACTTACTATTCATCTCATTGAACCCTATATCTACAAGGCCTCATTCGACAGAACGGAAAGAGATCCGCCCAAAGAGTGTGTGAAGCAAGCAACACAGCTTCTAGTCGGCAGAATCAGGAGGCTTGGATCTAAGTCTTGCCTTTTCATTCAATTTGTTTATTATATAGTGGATTCTTAACAGGGCCATTATTCCAGCTGCCAGAAAACTCCCGCTTCTGTTATACTTTGAGTTGTCATGGCGGTGGAATCGTCGGTATCAATTCTGACATTTAGGAACATTTCACTGGGACTGAGAGTCATAAAAATAGTTGGTTCAGAAATCTAGTTTCCATTTTACATATCCAACATGACAGTTGCATATTCAAATGTATACATATATAGCTGGCCACCATTCCAGCTACATCATCCATCATCAAATTTCGAAACAACCTGCTTCACCAAACACTATATACAGGGCAGGATGAAGAGATAGGTTTATACAATGCATGAAGCCTAGCCTCACCATCTATCTTGAGGCTGGTAACTGGAGACCAGACCTCAACTTGAAAGAAAAGCTTGCAGCTACACTCAATTTCCTACAACCGTACAAAACCTCATGACATCTCCACTATAAGTTAAGTACTTCAATAGTGGGAATAAAAACACCATTTCAAAATCACTAACTAGAGAGTAACCTAATAAGAGCTGACATTAAACTCACACCCATCAGCGCAGAGAGTAAGTATATGTAGTAGATATATAAAAACCACCTGCCTATGATAACTAACCCCTAATTAAAAGGGGCCAGCCAGGCTAGTATAAAGATCCCCTTTTCCCTCCATACTATCTTTGAATTGGGCCCTCTCTCAGGCCTATTCTCTTTTACTGGTTATATATACTACTCTTATCATATCCTATCTGTATCTTTACAGGCAGTATATACTCACTTACACTCTTCTCTATTTCCTTACATATATATTTTCCTTCCCTTCTTCCTCTCTATCTAACTTATATCCTTACTATTTCTACTTCTCCTCCTCCTATCTCTCTGCTACTTCTACCCCTCTATTTCATTCTTACCTATGTAGATACCTTATCTATTTATATATTAATTAACCCTCTGACTACTCTTATTAAAGGAATAAAAAAAGTCATGTTAAGAAAATATATACATAGTTAATATAACATAACATAACTTACTAACCTAACTAAAGAGAGAAAAAGAAAATAGAGAGGTAACTATTGTACTAACCTAACAAAACAGACTTCAACATAAAAAAAAGTAACAGGATATGATATAAGTAGGTAGTTAGTTAATAAAACATCATCAAAAACAAGCCTTTACAGCCTATACCATAGCTCACTGCACCACACCACACTACACCATGGATGGCAACCACAGAATAAAATAACAAAACAATACTCTCACACTCACACTTACACTCTGCTCCCACCATCAAAAGAATAACTGGCCAGCATCAATCATACCAACTCCATCAATCAGAACCTACATATCCTCATCACCCCCAAACCCCCAACTCCTCTGATTCGGATTCCTACTAATCCTCTTCCCAGCCGTCGACGTCTGCTGTACCTTCCCACTCCCACCCACACCCCCCGCCCCATCACCAATCTTACCACCAACCTTATCCCTCCCCTCCTCCTCCTCCTGCTCATCATCAACAACATCCCAATTCGACCCCATCATCTTCACCGCCTTCATCCGATCAATCCCCACTTTATTCGCATTCCCATTCCCACCTCCATTCTCATCCCCCCCCTGCTCCGTATCCGTCATGATCCAATGGCTATCAAAGTCCTTCTTGCGATTAACCCCATTGGCCCCCGTGCCCAGGGGCGTCGGCTTGATCTGCTGCCCGTCGCTCTTAACGGGGGACCCGTCCTCGTTATACAGGTTATTCTCATACAAGCCAAGACCCTTGTTATGCGCCGCGCCCATCTGCTTGCCCGTCATGACCTTTTGCGCGGCGATGGGCGTGCCGTCGTCGCGGAGCTGGAAATGCGACTCCGCGTCGCGGCGGGGCTGCACAACGCGCGGCTGTTTTGGCGGGCTGTCGTGGTCGGGTTCGCCGCCCTCGTCGTCGCTCCAGCCGAAATGGCGCGCGTTCTGGCCGGGGTTCTTCTGTCTGGGCTTCTCCGGGGTGACGAAGTCTGCAAAGTCCCACTGGGAGAGGTGCTTGGTGGAGCGGGGTCGGATAGGGATGTTATCTTGCGTAGCGTCGGGCGGTGCCTCGCCAAATTCAAAGTGTTCCTTTCGTGCATTGTCGTCCTTGGGTTTCGGGTTGAAGACGGGGGGCGCCGTCTCGCCAAATTCGAAATGGTTTGGCGCCTGCGGCTTAGTTGTAGATTTGGGATGGGGAGTCTCGCCAAACTCAAAGTGGCTGTATTTCTTCTCATGAGTCTTCTTAAATCCCCTCTCCTGCTCTACCCCCTGTTCATCATCCTCGTCCATGAACAGGCGCGAGGGTTTGTAGTTTTGCCCAGCACCACCCTTGGGCTGGATGCCCTTACTTGGCGACTGCGGCAGCTTCGTAGGCGTAGCATCGGGGTCCTCGCTCCCGACGAACAACTCATTGTAATCGCGAGGCGGGGGCTTCGCAGACGCGCGCGATGCGACGGGCAGGGGACGGTCTTCAGGCGAATGCGGCTCGAAGAGCGACAGCGACGCGTGCGGGTCCTTGACGACTCTCTTGCTGGGGGAGGCGAAGGAAGCAGCGGACGCGACGGACTGCCTGTCGCTCTGGGACACGGGGGAGGAGAGCGCAGTGGGGGTGGAGGTGGTCTTTGCCGCAGCGGCGATGGAGGAGCTGATGAGGCGTGACTGGTCGGCGCCGTCGCGAATTGGCCAATTGCGGTGGGACGAGCTGATGACATCAAGCTGGCGGAGCAGCGAACCTTGGTCCCAGTACAGTCTAATCTGCGAGATCTTGTCCTGGCTGTCGAAGTGGACGATGTGGACCTACAGGCTGTCAGCGGGGGGGTATTTATTTATATTTATATCGATATGTGGGGGGAGAGACAGACTATTGGCAGCGTCACGACGCGATCGACAAGGAAATTGTCGTCCAGCGCCAGCAGATACGCGCCGCCGGCGGCGACAAACTCCAGCGTGGTGTCGACGTCCAGACAGAGCGAGCGGGGGCCCTCGACGGCATGGAGGATGTGCTGGGCATTCTTGCGGACGGCGCGCGACTGGGAGGAGAGGTGCTTGAGGATGGGCTCTGGGTGGGTGAAGGAGGAGGTGGTGGTGATGTAGTGGAGCGCGGCGTCGGCGGAGAGCGCGGCCGCAGAGGGCTCGGCCAGGAACTGCTCGTAGATGGCTCTGAGCGACATGGCGATGGTAGAGGGGAATGCAGAGGTGGACGGGAGAGACAGGAGAGGAGAGGAGAGGAGAGGAGAGGAGAGGATGGGGACGGGGAAGAAGATGGTTAGGGGCCAGTTACATGCGGCGTGGGGCAGCAGGGATGGACAAAGCCGTTGACAAGGGGATAGTATTATTTACGGTTTGTTGACATCGCCGTGGATAAAGAAGAAGCAGCCTCAACTCGCATAATAAGAACAACAGACTATGTATTAAGGACTGTGCTGTCTACTCTAGTCTCTAGCCCAACGGCCGAGGGAAGGCCTGTCCCGTTTGCGCGCCGTTGTTTCAGCCCGCCGTTAGTCTGTCTTCTGGAACTTCTAGATATTTATTCACATGGTGGCACAGGATGCTCAACTGTTTAACGGCATCTTCCATTGTTGTATTTGGTTACTTGTACATTTATCCAGACATCCCCTGGTACACTGAATGTAGCTATCTCTCCCACTCGCCCTCCGCCAGCACGCGCGAGACACCCATTCCCCATTGAATGCCCCGTCTGTGTGGCTTGCCTTGGGCATATTTAACGCCCACCTGATTGATTCTAATAAGTGTCTTTTTGGTAAATCCTCGCTCAGAAAAAAAGAAATAACAAATGTTTACAACGTTCTGTCGTGCTCACGGTTAGCCCCCACATTGTCTCCTGCCATATACAACCCAACCCAGTAGAGTTCCAAAGAAGAGAGAGTACGCACCCTAGATAATCCTCCTTGATACTGCCAATCGCAAACATGTTCTGCACATCATTCCGCAGCCCAATCAGCTTGATCCGCAAGTTCGTCCCCTTCTCGATGATCTGGTCCCCGTTGTCCGTGTACTGCGGCGGCGTCGCGTCGGGGTCCCATTTGATCTCCGGCGGGATTAACTTTGCAACAGCGTCAGTAATTCTCCCAGCTCCTCTCCCGCAGCTAGCATCGACTAGAACAAGAACTAGAACATACATGCTTCGACACAAAGACCGTCAACGGCCCAACCTCTGCGAAGATCCCCTGGTTCTTCACCGACGTGACAATAGCATCCACCTTGTTCCGTTAGCAATTGCTCCCCTTCCCCCGAAACCCCGCCTTATCTTTCTCCTTGTGTGCAAAAACATACCGTCTCCCCCTTGAACGGCTTCCACACAATAGCCCGGTACATAATCGTATACTCCGCCAGCCCGCTGCCCGGCAACACCCTTCCCTCTGAGATATCATACGTGTCCATCACGCAGACAATATAGTAGTCGCCCGTGCATACACCCTCGACGTCGTCTAGCAGCTTCTGCGTTAGGTACTCCTTTACATGCGAGCCGAAGAATGTCGGGTGGAGGGTGAGGACGTGCTCGAGGAAGTGGATGAAGAACATGGCGGCGGATGGGACGGGGGTTTTCCTTTTTCTCGGGGTCGTGTCTAGGGTTTCAGCCCAAGGAGGTCACGAAACGGACGACGGGAACAAGCGCCTTCTGCAGGATGGGATATAAATCCAAGCGCAGCGCAGGGTCCTAGCTCGCGAGAACTCTCTCTCTCTCTCTCTCCTTCTCTCTCCCTGCTCGAGGGAACTGGATTCTTGTATACTCCTCCCCTTTTCCCGACGACTTATTTCGCAGATCCTGCCGTGCTTCTTCCCGTAGCTAAAATCCTAATCGTAGGACCCGGTATCGGTATTAATCGATTGAAGGTATTAACAGAGGCGCGCCCCCCCGGACGAGACGAAGGTGATTCGCAAAGCAGCCCGTGACGCTCGAGTTCAGCATATCATGGTAGACGGTCCGTGTCCGTATCAGTATCTGTATAATAATGTACAGTGTTATCCAGAACGATATGCTGATACCTAGCTCCCCGACTTGCCCTTAAATGAGAGACTATTATAAAACGAGGAAGAAGAAGAAGAGGAAAAAGGAAAACGGCGTGGCTGGATAGTGACAGAGCTGTCTCCCTGTATCCTCACAGCCAAGAGCGCGCGCGCGGGGGGTAAAGGAGGAGGGAGGAGAAGAGATGGATGGAGATTGCGATGTTTTCTTGTCTGTCTTTCCGTCTCGTCAGGTTCGTTGAGGCAGAATCGCGGATGCGCTGGGTCACGTGGGCGGGTTTATGTCACGTGACATGGAATTGGCAGTTTGGGCCATTTCGGGCAGGGGATTGTTTGCTTGTTCAGACGAGAGATATAAAATGGGAAGATAGTGAGTGTTTGCTTATTTTACACGGCGGCAGATGTATCCTGAAGTCGCTGGGGACAAGACAGAAAACGTCGTGTATCGAAGTAGTAGAAAGTCACATGCAAGCCGGGGCACGGCCGACCAGCCAATCGCCTGTCGTTCTTTCTTGGGGATGGCTTCATCGTTTAGTTCACCAGCGGAGGGGCGGATATAAGACCAACCGGAGACTCGCTCCATGACATGACATACCCCTGTGCATCCGTCCTTCAACATTGATGTTAGAAGCATTCGCCCACCACCAGCTTGCATAGTCGCATCGCCCACCATGCCGCTCGACCTGGAGAAGCAGTTCACCTTTGTATGCCCATCCCCAACATCAACATGTACTTACTACACAAGACCCTGAGCTGACCCGTTGCTGCAATAGTATGGTGCATACCACCATAACCCCGTAAGCCCGCCGACACATACATCCAATATGAGGTGTTGCGACACTAACCCATCCACCCCCGTCTTCTACTTCTACCAGGTCAACATCGCCATCCACATCACCTGCGTCCCAATCATCATGCTGTGCATGTTCCAACTGGTACACCCCCCCCCCAACCCAACTCCCTTCACCACAGCCACAGACACACACTAACCCATCCCCAGGCAACCCTCACCGGCCCCCTCCTCCCGCTCCCGCCCTCCCTAACCCTCCCCTCCCTCCCCCCGAACCTCGGCACCCTCGCCGCCACCCTCTACGCCCTGCTCTACATCCTCATGGAGCCCGTGGCCGGCACCCTCCTCTCCCCCTTCCTCCTCGGCGGCGCCATGCTCGCCAACCACCTCACGACCACCTACGGCCAGACAGCCACCCACTACGGCCTAGCCATCCAAGTAGCCGCGTGGATCCTGCAGTTTGTGGGGCATGGCAAGTTCGAAGGGCGCGCGCCGGCGCTGCTGGATAATCTGGTGCAGGCGTTCTTTCTAGCGCCGTTCTTTGTGTGGTTGGAGGTGTTGTTTGGGCTGGGGTATAGGCCGCAGTTGAAGCGGAGGATTGATGAGAGGGTGCAGGTGGAGATTAGCAAGTTTCAGGAGGAGAAGAAGAAGACTAAGTAGGTGGTGGTGGTGGTGGGGAGTGAGGTATGTGTTATGCCAAGGGAGGAGAGCGGAGATATATATACCCAGGGGAAGGTGACGATGGATATGGACACGGACGGTTGATGCCTGTCTGGATGATTGGGGGAATTACGCCACTCTGCGAGATGGTTCTCTTTGCTAGGTAGTAGTTGGGAGGGCCATGGGTTTGTATGTGTTTATTCTATGGATGACGGGAGGTTGTTTACGAGGCTGCAGTTCAATAGTAATGCATGGGAGTAGTGTTTATTAGTGGAGGTGTGACTGCACTGTATATATTTGACAGATGTTGTTATGTCGGGGAATGAGGTGTGCATTAATACCGTATTGTGTATTTATAGGGTAATAATACGCCCGCTCGGCAAGTGTAGGAACCACAGAACGAGCAAAACATCAACACAAACACGCACACAACACACCAGTGCTGGCCCAGCTGGCGGGCAACGGGCGGGAGAACCTGTAGAATAATAGAATAGCATATCCCAATCAATTAACCCTCTTATCCTGCTTCCCATCCCTCTGGTGTCTACTGCCCGGGAGTGCTGGGGTGTAATTTTCGGAAAAACACGCCCCCAGCCGCTAAGGGCGGTCTCGGCAAGATCTTGGCTCGCTCCCATCCTCTTCTCCCAATTCCAACCTCCAAGCTCGACTTTTCCTCATCCACAATCCTCACCACACCCCCCCCAGCCCCCAATTGCCCGCCCTCCCCATCGTCTTCCATCTCTGCTCTCCCTCCTCCTCCCTCACAATGTTCAGAAACGCCCTGCGGCAGTCCAGCCGCTCCGTATCGGCCGTTTCTGCCTCTGCCAGAGTCGCTGCGGTGAGATTTTCCCATCCTGCCCCCATCGCCAATTGTCGCCAGCAGCGCCTCCAGATCCCCGATTCCATCCCGCCGCGCCCGCTGCGATGGTCTCCGGGCGTCTGCTGGCCCAATTGACCCCCGTTGGCTGCCCTGCCGCCCATCTGGCCTTTGTTTACCCGCCCCGCTGACAAATTTTCTCGTCGTTGAAAAAAAAAAAAACAGGTTCGCGCTGCCACCCCCAGCCCTCTCGCTGCTGCGTCGAAGCAGGTCCGGACATACGCTGCTGAGGCCAAGGCTGCTCCCACTGAGGTCTCCTCCATCCTCGAGCAGAGAATTCGCGGTGTCCAGGAGGAAGCCGGTCTTGCCGAGACTGGTCGTGTCCTCTCTGTTGGGTACGTCCCCCACCCACACCACGCACGCCCATTATCAGATATGGCCCATTTCGCATCCATTGCGACACCCCCGGCCGACCCTCGTAGATCAATGCTGACTTGCTGGATGATAGTGATGGTATCGCTCGTGTCCATGGCATGACCAATGTCCAGGCCGAGGAACTCGTCGAGTATGTTTTGACTACCCGCTAGTATGGGGGGGAATTCATATTTACGTGTCTATTTAGGTTCGCCTCTGGCGTCAAGGGCATGTGCATGAACTTGGAAGCCGGCCAAGTCGGTGTTGTGCTTTTCGGTTCTGATCGTCTCGTCAAGGAGGGTGAGACCGTCAAGCGAACTGGCGAGATTGTACGTCTAACAAAGCAAAAAAAAAAATACACTGCGCTCGAATTGGGTGACATCCGCTTCTAACATTGCCTACTAGGTCGACGTTCCCGTTGGTCCCGAGATGCTCGGACGTGTCGTTAATGCTCTGGGTGCCCCCATCGATGGAAAGGGCCCTATCAAGACCACCGAGAAGCGCCGTGCTCAGCTCAAGGCTCCTGGAATTCTCCCCCGCCGCTCCGTCAACCAGCCAGTACAGACTGGTCTCAAGTCTGTCGACTCCATGGTGCCCATTGGACGTGGTCAGCGTGAGTTGATCATCGGTGATCGTCAGACCGGAAAGACTGCCGTTGCTCTCGATGCCATCCTCAACCAGAAGAGATGGAACGAGGGTGGCGACGAGACCCAGAAGCTGTACTGTGTTTACGTTGCTGTTGGCCAGAAGCGTTCCACCGTCGCCCAGCTCGTCAAGACCCTTGAGGAGAACGATGCCATGAAGTACTCCATCATTGTTGCTGCCACTGCCTCCGAGGCTGCTCCTCTGCAGTACATTGCTCCCTTCACCGGTACGTCTTCCCCCTACTCTCTCTTTTATTTCTTTTCATCTTCGCTTCTTATCTAATTCTTCATTTTTTTGTTATTCAGGCTGCGCTATCGGTGAGTGGTTCAGAGACAATGGACGCCACGCCGTCATCATCTACGACGATCTGTCCAAGCAGGCCGTTGCCTACCGTCAAATGTCTCTTCTGCTCCGTCGTCCTCCCGGACGTGAGGCCTATCCTGGAGAGTATGTAGTCCCTTGTCCCTCCCCTTCCTAATCATAATCTAACTCGTCTAGCGTTTTCTACCTCCACTCTCGTCTCCTCGAGCGTGCTGCCAAGCTGAACGACAAGCACCTCGGTGGCTCCCTCACTGCCCTTCCCATCATTGAGACCCAGGGTGGTGACGTGTCCGCTTACATTCCCACCAACGTCATTTCCATCACTGACGGCCAGATCTTCTTGGAGTCTGAGTTGTTCTACAAGGGTGTCCGTCCCGCCATTAACGTCGGTCTGTCCGTGTCCCGTGTCGGATCCGCTGCCCAGCTCAAGGCCATGAAGCAAGTCGCCGGTTCGCTCAAGCTTTTCTTGGCCCAATACCGTGAAGTCGCCGCCTTCGCCCAGTTCGGTTCCGATCTCGATGCGTCCACCAAGCAGACCCTCAACCGTGGTGAGCGTCTGACCGAGCTGCTCAAGCAGAAGCAGTACCAGCCCATGGCCGTCAACGAGATGGTTCCCCTCATCTACGCTGGTGTCAACGGTCTCCTCGACACCATCCCCGTCGGCAAGATCCTGCAATGGGAGGCCGACTTCCTGTCCCACCTCAAGACCAACGAGCCCGAGGTTCTCCAGAAGATCGAGAAGGAGGGTCAACTGAGCAAGGATCTGGAGGCTCAGCTCAAGGACGTCATCATTGCCTTCAACAAGGCCTTCACATAGGTGCGCAAAATTTTTTGTTGAGAAGCAAATTAAATTTATAAAACAAAAAAAACGCACAATGGTGTCACGGAACGGCCATGTCTCTCTCTTGTGTCCCAGAGGAGCCGGTTGTAACATTTTTTCATTTTTTCTGACACTATTATGTATAGAACAGAAACTATTAGCTCGTGTACAATCTTGAAACTCATTTTTCCTTATTTTTTTCCTTATTTTTTCCTTTTGTGAGAAAACAAATTTACCTTTGATCCGAAAAAAAATCCTAAAAAAAGTATGCACCCAGGCTAGATCCTCCGCTCTGGGCGTTTCATCCTATCCTATCCTATCCTATCCTATCCTATCATAGTCAAGTCAGTCAACACAAACTCTAGTTCTTTATTTCCTTTTGTTTTAAGTGTGTCCTTAAAGTTGGTTTTTTTACTTTATGTATGTCTATCTGTCTATCTATCTATCTATCTATCTACCTGTCTGCTCTGGTTTCCTCTTAACTCATCCTCATCCATCATTCCATCATTAGCTTGATTTGCATATGTTATTATATATGTGTGTGTTAAATGTGGCAGGCCTGCTCTCACTGTTCTATTATCTACCTGCTTGCTTGCTTGCCTGCTTAAGTAGAGAAGTGTACGTGTGAGTGTGAGTAAGTGCTTGGTTTAAGTCTGGGTAGTTGGATGTGGTGAGTGTGCGTGGGTGCGTACATGGGTGGGGGGGGTAGGTAAGTAAGAAGGCTGGCTGGTTTTGAAAAAGTAAATGGAATGAGATGAGTGGGGGACGGGGTGTGTTTTTTTGTTGTTTGACATGGGTTGGTTACATATATTGAAGAATCTTGAAAAGGAGGGGGAATGGTAGCTATTTTCAAGGTTGACTGATGGATGGATGGATGGATGGAGTTTGGAGCGGGTGGTGGGAGATGGAGAGGTTTTATGGGCAGGCGGTATTTACGTATGTAGGTTTGTTTAGAAAGAAGGATAATACTACTACTACCAGCAGCATTTTTATATGTAGCTTTCATGGGTTAGTTGCGCAGTTTTATTAGTTTTTTCTTTTCCTTTCTTCTTATTAATTGGTTAATTCATCCCGGTTTTTCCCTGGTATTAATCAATCCATCAATCAATGGTGCCATGCATGAGTCAAAAAACAAAAACAATGCTTCGCACAAAAAAGAAAAGTCTTCACAGGAAATTTATTAAATATATTCATACAATTGCAGATATTTACGTAGATAGATAGATCCCAATTGAAACATAATAATTTCCAAAATTATCCCAGTCAATTGGCCCTTCAATTCCCCCCATATCCCATATCCCATCTCCCATCCCCCCCCGCGCCTCCGCGTTATCGATAAAGCAAAAAAAAAACCTTTCCTGCCCCGCCCCCCATCCCATCCCATCCCATTCCAACCTCCAAACAAACCTCACCACCACCAATTCCTCCCCTCTCTGTCACAGACACATATACACACACACACCCCCAAAAATGTCCACAGACCCCGACACCGCACCCACCGCCTCGTGCAAGGTGGTGCTGGCCGGCACCGTGGCGCGCGGGCTGTTGGCGGAGGTCAACGAGGGCCGCAAGCAGCTGAACAGATCGCCGCATCTTGTTGGGTTTTTGGCGAATACGGACCCTGCGGCGAAGATGTATGCAGATTGGACGGAGAAGACGTGTCGGGAGAAGTGAGTGCATTCTCTTTTTTTTGGTGGTTTTTTGGTGGGTTTTTTGTACGGCTGGGGGGGGGGGGGGGCTGCTGGGATAGATGACTTGGGGATTGGATGATGGAAGGGCTCGCAGATTCAATTGGGATTGGGATCTTTGTCTTCAAATATATTCCCCCGTTCTCTCTCATACAGAACCACCATCTAACAACCCCCCCCTCCCCTTCCCCCCCACAGCAACTTCCGCTACACCCTCCGCACCGTCACCCGCGACGACATCGAAGACGCCCTCCTCGCCGCCAACGCCGACCCCGACATCGACGGAATAATAGTCTACTACCCAATCTTCAACAACCGGCAAGACCAATACCTGCAGCAAATCGTCGACATCTCCAAGGACGTCGAGGGCCTCAGCCACCGCTACATCTTCAACATGTACCAGAACATCCGCTTCCTCGACAGCGCGCACTCGCAAAAGTCCGTGCTTCCATGCACCCCGCTCGCCGTCATCAAGATCCTCGAGTACCTGCATATCTACAATACCATCCTGCCGTATGGGGATAGGCTGTTTGGGCATACGATTTGTGTGGTGAATAGGAGCGAGGTGGTGGGGAGGCCGTTGGCGGCGTTGTTGGCGAATGATGGCGCGTGTGTGTATAGTGTGGATGTTACGGGGGTGCAGCAGTTTACGAGGGGGGAGGGGATAAGGAAGCGGAGGCATGAGGTGGTGGATATGGAGGGGTGGGGGTTGGAGGATGCGGTGCCGCATTGTGATGTGGTGATTTCGGGCGTGCCTGGGGAGGGGTTCAAGTTTGATACGAAGCTGTTGAGGCAGGGGGCTGTTTGTATTAATTTTTCGAGTGAGAAGGTATGGTTTTCTTTATTCTTTTCTTCATTATTCTTTGTGGCTGCTACGAGGGACCCCCTCTTCTTCTTATTCGTTGTTGAGATGGCATATACTAACACACCCGTCAAACAGAACTTCGGCCCAGAAGTCAAAGAAAAAGCATCTATATACGTCCCCGCCATTGGCAAGGTTACCATCGTAGTTCTACTAAGAAACCTACTTGTAAGTGCTATTTCCCCCCTCCCCAACCCCCCTTTCCACATTCATCCACCCATTCTCGAATATCAAAATCCCTTCTATCCATCCACCCCTACTAACAAACCCATCCACCAACCAGAGAATCGTGCAAAACCGTGTTCACGGCGCCCTACACCCCGCCGACGCGGTTGAGAAACCCGGCACGCTGGAGGGGGATACGCAGGGGGAGTGAAAGGGGTGGGTATTTTGTAGGATAGAATGGATATGATTTGAATGAAATGGATTGGGTGCTTATTTTTTGGGGTTTCGTTAGTATATGTGTGTGTGTGATTCTCGCGCTTTTTGTTTCTACATCCTTTAGGATCCGGGGAGATAGACGATGGCGCATGGCGGATGCCGTGGTTGGGTAATTAGAGGGATGGATAGAGCCAGGACTAGACCCTCAGGGCTTCTCCCTTTTTATTTTGCTCTTGGGGGGAAAGACAGAAAGAGAAAAGAAAATGGGGAATGGC
The DNA here is from genome assembly GCA_032988465.1 of Onygenales sp. PD_10. Classification (NCBI taxonomy): domain Eukaryota; kingdom Fungi; phylum Ascomycota; class Eurotiomycetes; order Onygenales; species Onygenales sp. PD_10. The sequence continues at coordinate 47,450 of JANTQH010000184.1, forward strand.
AATAAGACCACATTAAATATTATGTAGTCTTATGGTATTAGCATTATTAATTCGTTCATCTGCCGCCTTTCTTTTTCAGCAAAAAAAAAAAGGATGGGCTTTAAAAGAAAACATAAGAAAATAAAGACAGAGAGATAGAAATCCCAAGAACACCGACACCGAGACCGAGACAGAGACAGAGACAGAGACAGAGACAGAGACAGAGACACCGGGAGACAGAGAGACAGAAAGGCCAGAGCCAGAGATTTAGAAAGCCGGAAGAGGCCGGGAAATAGGGAGAGAGCGGGAGAGAATGAGGCCGATAGATGGAGAGGCCGCGAGAGAGAGAGAAAGAGAGAGAGAGGAAAGAGAGGTGAACCAAAGCCTAATGGTTTTGGCCGAAGCCCGCTGCTTCCCAGCTGGCTGCACACTGGTGGCTCACAGCAATTTCCGCACACGAATGTGCATAGTCGCCGCGATCCGCCCATTTGAACTGGCGGAGGTATGACTTAATATCCGATGGTTTAAATTTCTTGAAAGTGCGGTATCCCATCATACCTTGGCAAAGGAAGCAGCACTGCCTGGCTCCGCCAGAGTTTGCGAATGCCTGGCCCTTTTCGGATGAGCGCCCAAGGAATGCCGGGTTGCTCCTCATCCGTTCGATTGCCTGGGTCCTCATGGTAGCGACGGTATCGCGGTCTTCGGTGTTGGCGGCGGGGTTTTCAGCCCAGACTTGCGCTTCTGTGGCCTTTAAGGCTTCAAACGCCGCTTTGGCAGCCGGGATATACGCCCCCAGGCGCAAATCCCGGCTCCGCCTGCAGATATCTCCGATTTCCTCCAGGTCCCCCCAAAATTCTCCATTAGCCCCGACAAGAAACCGGCCGGCCTGCCCTTGCTGCTCGTGAAAGCAAACAAAGAGCATCTTGACGGCCCCGTCCGCCACAGTTGTGGCCAGGGTAAACTCTGTTTCAGCGAACGGGTTGACAGGCTCCAGAGGAAGGCCCAACTTCTTCCCGAGGTCGGCTTTTAGGGTTTTTTATGTTAGCTTTGATTGAAATATTTTCCTTTTTTGAAACATTGTGACCAGCTTCGAGTTACTTACGAAGAAATACCTCTGGTTTGGTCGTTGCCAAACTTGCCACGAATTTTTCGTCGTTGGCCACTAGAGCCACCAGAAGCTCGCGCGGGGAGGCGGCGGGCACATGGTCACCAGCCTTTATCGGGGGGCACTGGTCCTCGGACAGACCAATTGATCCCATGGCATGTATGATTCTCTCCTTCACATTAACGAGCTCATCGTCGCAAATCCGGAGGAGGTCTCCAAAGTTTGGGAGCTTCTCTTGAAACAAGGCTTCAATCGCAGTCACCCCATGAAAAGGGGCTAGAATATGGGTTAGACACTTGTTCGCCTCATCAAGAAGGAAATAGCGGTATCGGATGGCCTGCAGGAACCCAATCGTAAGCTCTGTTTTCTGTGTCAGCATTGGCAGCAGGGGCAGGTCAGAAATGGACAAATCATCAGCTTGCGTACCTGCATGGGAGAACGGCAGCCGGGACAGAAAGACCTGCAGTTCGCCAATTAGGCGCGCTGAACCGCAAGCCAATTCGACGATAGCCTTGGAGTAGCGTGTTCGAGCTTCCTCGTCCAACAGCGCTGCCGGGGGGTTGATGGCGGGTCGTTCTGCTAAGCATGGCGTCATTGGCTGCTCCATTCGAATTTCTGGTGGGACAAGCTTTGTGGCGGTCCGGTCTGGTCTAAGTCTGAGCCTTGGGCCTTGAGGAAGCTTGAAGTTGTCTGGTCGCCGTGGTCGGTGGATCCTTGGAAGTTGAAACTTGGCGGTTGGAAATTGGGAGGATGAGAAGCTCTGATTCGCAGGCTGGCGTGGTGGCGGGCTGTGTGGGTCACCTGACGGCGCCAGCGAGCCCTAAGCCCTAGCCACAGCGGGGATCATTGTTCTTCCGGGCCGGCGTCTGCCAACCAGTTCACTCATTGAAGTCATCCCCGCCTCCAGCTGCATCTCCAGCTTCATCTCCAGATCCAGCTTCATCTCCAGATCCAGCTTCATCTCCAGCTCCATCTCCCGCTCCAAGCCTTTCTTGCCCACCCCGCTTTGGCTTGGCAAGCATCCACCACTTTTCGATCATTTCAGCGCATCTGTCTTCTCTTGCCCTTCGTCATGCCAACAGACGAGGAATTTGAAACTTTTCGGGAAGAGTTAAAGCGTCTGAGGCCAGATCACGCCCTAGGCCCCATCATCAAGAAAAAATACCCGAACAAGGAAGATGCTGACGCGTTTCACAACTGGCACGGTGAAAGAATACGGAAGAATCGGCCATCGCTCTGGATGTTCGCCCCCCCTACCCCCCATGCAGACCTCATAGCTATGTTCGACACCATGAACTACAACAACAAGCTCCAGCGTGCCAAACTGGTCAGCACCATTTATAAAAATGTCGTGCCCTGGATTCCTGTCGGAACCAGCAGCGAAGGAGATGTCTATCGCATCGTCCCCAAGCCATATGGCCTCCGACCTGACCAACCGAACCCGAAAACTGACCGTGAACTTGCCTCGCCAAATGTGCTTGGTGTCAACCTCAACGTCCAACCACAATACCCTTCCCACCGCCGTAAAGCGAACTACTCCGAACAAAGCACACAGTCAAATGAGTCCGACGATCCCATGGACTCTGGCTTTGTTTTCCACCAGATAGGCATGCTGGAATGGGCCGCAGCTGACGAAGATGAACGAAAGACCTTAGCGGGCGTCGCAGACTGTCAATGGTATGACACCGATTTTGGAGTTGTGATGCGAATCGACCGTAGCGGTGTCCCCGCGGGAGTCTATATCATCTACGATTTCTACGTCTCGAGCATGGCTCCCCCGGATAAGCGTGTGTTTGAGAGACCCAGCACCAATAGCTCCTGGGGTCAACTCCCTGACCTACCAGGTAGAATCGCCGTTGCAAAAATCGCCGACTCGCTGTCTGAACTTAGTTTGGACCGTCCGCTATCGCCAGAGGTTGTCGCAGACTATCCCGTTGAGCTTGTTAGGGTCGCTGTGGGCATGGGCGATTCACTTATCCGCGCAACTGTCATGGACGATCCCGTTAAGTGATTGGTGGAAGGTTATGGATTCATTCTGATTCTCTGGGATTTCCTTTTCCCTCCCCTTGTCTGTTCCTGTCCCCCTACCTATTCCTGGATTTTCTGGTTTTTACCACCTTTGTAATTTCGCGGATGGGGTCGGGTACCAGCCCTCAAAACGACACGTCGGTTATTTATCGGATATACCCCTTTACGCTGTCTACTTTGGGTTATCATGGTTGTTCATATGGTTTCCAGTTATGGTCTGGTGGTGATACTTGGTTGACATCTTTTTCCCTCTTTTTGCTGTTATTTTTGTCTTTTATGCATTTGGTTGGCATCTTTTCCCTCTTTTTGCTGTTATTTTTGTCTTTGGTGCATTTGGTTGGATCCTCCTATGTTCTTGTCATGATGGGGTAAAGGCGCAACTGGCTAGGCTGGGTGGAATAGGATAAAATCATTGGAGGGGGAATGAATAATGGCTCTCATGACTATTGTGTCTATTCAGTACTAGACAATTGTTCTTCAGGTAATAATTAATGATATGCATGCATGCTACTTACCCATGTGCCGAGATGAATACTAGAAAGAAACCACACCCCAGGAACAACAAGCACATAGGATGTAAAAAACTCAATATTCGCCATTCCTACCCAGTAGAGCATCCGGAATAAAACATAAAAAAACAAACAATACCTTCTTTTCATCCTCTCCCCCTCCCCTCTCTTCCATCCCCACCTTCGTCTCCTCTCCCCTCAACCCCTCCCAACCCAATCCACCCCACCTACTTCTTCCCCTTCCCCTTCCCCACCGCACCAGTAGCAGAATCAACCGCCTTCAGCGCCCCAATCTCACTAGCCAGCCACTGTCGAAACGGCTCTGGGTGAAATATGCCGTCCGCAGAAAACCAATTGGAAAAGGGGGCGGTGATGGAGGTGTCTTGCAGGATGCTGCCGGATGATGAGGTGTGTTTTATGCGCAGGGTGTAGAGGGGGGAGTTCTTTTTCGTGGAAGAAAATATTTGGAGCTAGAGAGATGGTTAGGAAGGGAGGAGGTTAGGTTGGTTGGCTTTGTAAGAGCGAAAGGGGGGGGGGGGGGGGGGGGGGGGGTGGAGTGGTTATTCTCCGGACATTTTGATAGATGCAGTGCAAGGGGCGTTCCAGATATGCAATCCCACAGACAACACAAAGAGGCAAGGAGAGAAAATAAAAGGAAAAGAAAAAAAAACATACCGTCTCCCCCGCCCTCTTCCCCTCAAACACCTGCCCAGCCTCCACTAGCCAAATCCAACCCGTAAACGCAAGATTGAGCGCAAAATACACCACCACGGCCGCAAGAATATATATCTGCGAAACCTCCCATCCCAGCTGGCGGTCGACGTAGAAGCAGATGCCGGATATGGTTACGGCGGTGTAGCCCAGGGCTAGGCGGACGTTGGATTTTGTGTTGTCTGCGATGAAGTTGTTGGGTTTGGGGAGGGTGGTGAGGTAGGCGGGTATGGCATCGTCGGTGGCGTTTTTGAGCTCTGTATAGGAGGGATTATGGATTAGTTCAGGGACTTGTCTGTTATAGTACTATAATAGGAGGGTGAGCAGGGAGAAGGCGGGAGCGGGAAGATTGGAGTGGAACTATGTATGAGCTGACCAGAGACTGAGTAGACAGGGACCTTTGAGGAGGCCATTGGGAGGGTTTTGTGTGGTTTCTTCGTTTGGATAGGGTCGCGGGGATGGGTCATAAATTCATAAGGTGCGCCAGTTGGTTCGAGAGCTGATGTTCGTGTTGGAGGAATATATTTGTATCGGGGATATGATGCGGAAGATCGAGTTGCGGCGAGCTGTCCTGAGCAAGGCGGCGGGCGACTAAAGCAGCGTGATATATCGCCAGAACCGGCTAAGCCCCGGCATCTCTTGGCATTCTCCCACGCCAACTTCCACGACATCGCATCGTCCATTCTCACCAGATGCCAGCTTCATCACCGTTCTCCTGAGATATCTTACCCCCGCATTGTCCACTCACAATGGCGGTTCAAGGCGTGGAGCAGACGATCCTCCGGGATCCAGCCCTTTTGTGAGTCTCCGCACCCTCCCAAATACCTCACCAGACAACATCTAACATGGCCGAATAGCTACTGGATCCTCATCCCCATCACGGTGGTCATGGTACGGCACCACGCCCAATACCCTCTATTCCTACACAAGCCTAGGCCTAACATACCACCGCATATTACTAGATCCTAACAGGCATTCTCCGCCACTACGCAACAATGCTAATGTCCACCCCACCCAAACCCGCCGCAACCCTCGCTGAATCGCGCGAACGCCTCTCCCTATTCCGCGGCGTCAACCTGCGCAACAATGCCTCTGCGGTCCTCACTCCCTCTTCCCTCGCCGCTCGCAAGAGCTATCTTGTCGCCGCGTACAAGGATGGCACGTTCCTGAAGGACCCAGAGGGCAAGGGGGCTGGCCCGGTCAATCCGATGACGGACCCGGCGGGCATGGATGCGATGATGGGTATGATGAAGGGGAATATGGCGATGATGATTCCACAGACGCTGATTATGGGGTGGATTAATGCCTTTTTCTCGGGGTTTGTTATCTGTATGTTTGCCCCGTTCTAGGTTTCTTTCCCCCTCTTTTGGCAATACACCACCAGACTCTGCTGGTGGTATCGTTTATCGCCAGTGCAGGCCCAGCAGGCAAGGACGAATGAAATGACTAACATTTTTTTTTTAACCGGAAATAGTGAAACTCCCTTTCCCACTCACCATCCGGTTCAAATCCATGCTGCAGTCCGGCGTCATGACGCGCGACCTTGACGTGAGATGGGTATCGAGTCTGTCGTGGTATTTCCTCAACCTTTTTGGTCTACAGCCCGTTTTCGGATTCATCCTAGGAAGTGATAACTGTAAGTTGCTACTATTCCCTCTACTCCTCGATTAAAACCCAACCCCCACCCCCCACCCAAAAAAAAGGCTACTATTTTCTAACCGCCATCTACCCCATAGCCGCCAGCCAAATGAGCCAACAAATGGCGCAAATGAACCCTAACGCAAACGCGAACCCCTTTGGCCCCGGCCAGGATCCCGATAAGACGTTCCAGGCCGAGGCGGAGAATCTTGAAGTCATGGAGCATTATTGCATATTGGATGGGATTGAGGAGAGGCTGTTGCAGCGGGTTGGGTAAAAAGATTTGAGGCCCGCGGCGAAGCGATGATGATACGATGTAATTACTAGAATATCATGGATCATTAAGGGGGGGGACTATGTGCGTGAAAGCTGCTGATTTATCATCTGCACAGCGTTGCCCATAATAGAATATGAATAAATATATATGCATTTGGAATAATGAAACCCTGGAAATATGCACTCCGTATCTATACCCATATGAATGTCCAATCTTCCTGTTCCCGGGACCAAAAGTTCCATCATCGATGAAAACCGACCTCCCAAAAATGGAGGTCCAAAAGTAGCAAACGCCACATGGATATCAAGTAAAGAAAACAACGCTAAAAATGTCTCCGTTGTCGTAAAAAAAATCCATCAACACCGCTGACTATCCCGCAGCGCCATATCATCCTCGTAGTCAAGCAGAATACCATTGACTGTCCTGCAGCTGCACCGTCATCATCATCGTCATCGTCATCGTAGTTCAAACATAATTGATAATGCCCTTCAAAATCCAGACCTCCCCATTAGAGACCTTTTTCGCAATTTTCTGAACCTCAACGTTTCCAGGTTGTATCTGCAGTCCCAAATCAGCATTTCCGTTTCACACCGGCTCCCTCCTGGGAATATAATAGCACACAACAATAAAAAAAAAAAGGTAAAGCAGAGGAAAGGGAGTTTAAAAGAAAAAGAAAAAGAAAAAGAAAAAAGAAAACCTACAAAAATCTTCCCCCCCTTCTTCTCCCACCTCACCTCCCCACCACCCACAGTCTTCACCTTCCCCGCCTCCCCCTCCCCCCACGGAGTAACAGGCACCATATGCGCCTCCACAAACCTCCTCAGATTCCTCCGCGCCCTCCCCTCCCCCTCAGCCCCCGCATACGCCTGCTCCCGCCCAAACTGCTCGTAATCCTGCGGATCCTCCCACGGCTTCCAAGGCAGAGACTGGATCGCGGAGTTCAATGGGGCGAGGACGGTGGTGTTTTGGGAGCCGTCGTTGAGGCGGGCAGAGATCGATTCGATGTCCCGGGTTAGAGAGGAGAAGACGTTTATTTCGCGGGTTTTGGAGAGGATGTCGGAGACGTGGAGGGGGGGTTTGGAGGAGGATTTGGCACTAGTAGTACTGCCATCGGCTGCTGGGCGGCTGGGTTTGTTGCCCATGTTTGCGGGTTGGAGAAGTAGGCGGTCGTCGTCGGATAAGGAGTAGCGGGGTGGGATTGGGTTGAGGTTCGTGGGGATGTGCAGGTTCCGGGGTAGCAAGCGGCGGCGGGATAGGAGGGTGGGATACGGCTGTTGGGGGAGGATGCGGAGGGCGGAGGTGGCAAGCACGGTTGAGAAGAGGAGTAGCAGGTAGGTGAGTAGGAGAGGCTTCATTTTGAGGAAGCTGGGTGGGCGGGCCCTGGGAGTCGCCTGGGGTTGTTTCACTGGTGGTTAGTTGGATAGCTATTCGAGGCCAACTTTGGATGAGATGATGATATCATCAAGCGAGTGGACCTCATGAATGCAGAGGATCACGTGGCAGATTACGTCATATGACACCCTGCTAACTAACGTGATCCACCACCCAGCGAACAGTCCCACCCAACGAACACCTGATTCTA